>FIZV01067378.1:0-10020 GCA_900050545.1 Trionymus perrisii | reverse complement strand
TTTTCAATTTTGGAAAATTTTTCAATTTTGGAAAATTTTTCAATTTTGGAAAATTTTGCAATTTTGAAAATATTTGCAATTTTGGAAAATTTTGCAATTTTGGAAAATTTCACAATTTTGAAAGCATTTGCAATTTTGGGAAATATTGCAATTTTGGAAAATTTGTCAGTTTTTGAAATAAAAATTTGACAATTTTTGAAAAATTGATAATTTTTTCGAATTAAAGAATTTTAAAAAATTCAACAACTTTATAAAATTTGATAATTTTTGAAAATTTTGCAATTTTTGAAAATTATTTGATCATTTAAAATAACGATTTTGAAAAATTTGGAATTTTTAAAAATTCAACGATTTTTGGAAATTTGGTAATTTTTAAAAATTTAACAATTGCGGCAATTTAATCATTTTTGAAAATGTGAAAAAAAATTACTCTGAATTTCAAAGATGTTCTGATAACAATTGAATTTTTTAAAAACAGTATAGTTTTTCAAAAAGTTGAATTTTCAATTTATTCCATAAAATAGCCCTATTCCCTTTGAAAAAGTGACATTTATCAACTTTCTGACTTTCCCATATTTTTCCTCTTAGATTCGCCGCTGTTAGATACTAAACCTGTGCTCATTTTTGGTCACTTTTTTGTCCTATTTTTATTATTATAATTTTTTTTTTTTGTAATTAGTATTTTTTTTAACGTTTCAATATTTTGTTAGATTTTAGAAAACTTGAAATTTTTTGAAGCCTTGTAAATAGTTCTGTGAAATTTTGTGAATTTAAATCTTAAAAAATTAGGAAAGTACCTTTTTTATTTTTGAGTCAATGAATTTTATAATATTTGATAATACGATCAATTTTTTATTTTGAAAAATTGAGGTAATCTTTGTTTTTTTCGGTTTTTTTAATTCAGTAAATTTTCCATTTTTTATTATTTTATTTCGACAAATCCATCAATTTTTTTCATTTTTATGAATTAATAATTTTTTTATTTTTGAAAAATTGAGCAATTTTTCATTTTTTCTGATTATTTTTTTGCAATTTTTTCAAAAATTTGATGAATTGATTTTAAAGCCACTCTTTCGATTCTGATCATTTATTTTGTTTTTTCAGTCAATAACTTTTTAAATTTTTGATTACCCAATTGATCGAATTGTTATGTTGATTAATGTATCGTTAATTTTCTTTTTAAAGGTTTTTTTAGCACCGGAGACGAAATAGCACCTGGAAATAATGGATTGAAAGACCAACTCGAGGCTTTAAAATGGCTCCAGAAAAATATCCACCATTTTGGAGGTGATCCGACCAAAGTTACTATTTATGGATCTTCATCAGGGGCAGCCAGCGTTCATTTTTTACTACTTTCACCTCTTAGTAAAGGTATATACTTCACCGTAGATGTTCACCTATTGGCTGTCTATTTTTATGTAATTTGAGAAACCAAATTGGATATAATATGTATTTCAGGCTTATTTCAAAACGCCATTTCAGCCAGTGGCTCAGCCTTGAATCCGTGGGCACTAGGAAAAAGTGTAGTCGATAACTCTTTTGATCTGGCTTCTTCCCTCAATTGTCCTACTTTCAACACCCGCCTAATGATGCTTTGCTTGAAAAGAAGACCACTTAGAAAATTATACCAAGCGTCGCGTAAATATTTTGTACGGTTGAAATTTTTCCATTCGCATATTCCACCTATTGGGATTTGTTTACCGGCCAGCAGGAGAAATAATTCTTGATTTTTTTCTTCACTATAGGAAGGAAAAATATCACATCACATTCCATTCAGTCCGGTCGTTGAGCCTAGGCATGAGCGAGCATTCTTGACCGAACACCCCTATGAACTGTTGAAAAAGGGTCACGTGATCGATGTGCCTTTGATGGTTGGCGTCAATGAACAAGAAGCTTCAGCTTCGGCCATCGGTGATTTAAAACAAAAACTTTATTCAAATTACCTATGTAGGTATAATTTTTGACTAATTTCATTCGAATTATTAGCTGTTCTTTATAACCAGACTAAACTTACCGGAGTGAATAACCAATGGTACGAATTTGCTCCAAGTTTGCTCGATTATGATTACATAAATTGTTCTCGTCGACGAGATAACATTAGCTCTATGGTGAGAGAGCGCTATTTTGGAGATAAGGACGTAGCTATGGAAACGAACAAAGAATTATTTAAGGTTGTATACCTACTAGTAATTTTATTTTATTCAAAAAAATGTTGAATTTGTAATACCTACTTAATTTTAGGTATTGGGAGATCGATTGTTTTGTAACGGAATAATCGAATCTACTAAATTATATTCCGCTGCCATTTCTGAAAAAATTTATTGTTATAAATTTTACTATCGAGGGACCGGAAGTCATTGTGATCATCATTCTAATCCAATAAAGAAAAATTATGGTGGGTTATTATACGTGTATCAAACGGTTTAGTTGGTTTTTATAAAAATCTGTTTATATAATATAGGCACATGTAGTAAGTACCTACTACCTACCTATTTACGTTCACTTGAAATTTTATTATGAATTTGTCCTGTCAATTCAAGGCGCCTGTCACGGAGATGATCAATTTTATCTTGTCAGTTTTACCAATCGAACCAAATACAACGACAATGTAAAATCGAAAGTTGATTTAGATATGGTAAATTTATCGACGTCGAGTGTTATTGCATTCATGAAAAAAGGGTAAGTCGAACGTTCAGCCTACTACTTTCCAGGTAGACAACCTATTCGTCGTCGAGACTTCCAGCATCTTTCGTGCTGTTGTTTTGACCATAATTGAGACAACTTTTCGTCGAAATAGAAATCTTTGCGTTTGTTTTCAGAAATCCAAGTACCTCGGAGATAGAATGGCAACCTTTATCTAAAAATGGTACGATGAATTGTTTGAATATCTATTCGTACACTCATCAACGAATGGTAGATATTGAAAACGTTGACGATGGGAAATTTTGGCGAGAAGTTTTGCAATCAGAATATTAAGCAGCTTGCACAATTTTATGCTCCATCCATGCCTAATTGCCTATTATACGTATTTATTTATGTTTTCAAAATCACAAAATTCAGAATGTAGGAAAACTTTAAAGATAATTTCAGAATAATTTTTTACAGAATCGCAGAAAACATTTCACAAAAAGGTGTCGCCAAATAAGGGTAAAATTTTCAATAGAATTATAAAAATTTTCATAGGGTACTTATAGAAAAATACAAAGTTATATTTTTCAAATGAATTGTTAAAATTCAAGGTGCTTATAAAAATTCAAGGTTATACCAACAAGTCAAATCCCAAAAAATAATTTTAAAAATTAAAAAAGGCTGAATTTTTATTTTTGTATAATTCATACATAGAAATTGATATTTTGTAATAAAAAGTTATTTTTAGAAAAATTGTCAAAATTTTTTCCAAAAAATTATCTACCGAAATCCTCAAAATTCATGCTCTAAAGAAAAATTGCCTAAATTAATTTTCAAAAAAAATCATCAATCTTTATTTTTTGAAAAAATTATTGAATTGCATAAATTACTAAAATTTAAAAAATTATCAAATTTCTCAAACTTGCTGTATTTTAAAAAATTTCCCAATTCACAAAAATTATTGCTTAAACAAAAATTACAGAATTTTCAAAAATCATTGTTTTTTAAAAATTGTCATTTTTTCAAGAGGTGACAAATTTCTAAAAATTGTTATTTTCTCAAAAACTGGCACTTTTTGTAAAATTATAAAATTTCTCAAACTCGCTGCATTTTAAAAAACTTTCTAATTCACAAAAATTACGTTTTTAGAAAAATTACAGAATTTTAAAAAAACATAATTTTTTAAAAGTTGTCATTTTCTCAAAAACTGACGAATTTTTAAAAATTTTAAATTTCTAAAAATTGTAATTTTCTCAAAAACTGACGAATTAAAAAAAACACAATTGCTGCATTTTTGAAGATTTTTTATAGTTCACAAAAATGACAGAATTTAAAAAAAATTGTCGTTTTTTTAAAAACTGACGAATTTTTAGAAATTTTAAATTTCTAAAAATTGTCAGTTTCCCAAAAACTGAAAATTTTTCAAAAATTATTAAATTTTTAAAATTGTGAGTTTCTCAAAAACTAAAATTTTTCAAAAATTGCCAAATTTTCAAAAATTTATTGAATTTTTAAAAATTGTGAGTTTCTTAAATTTTTAAAAATTTTCTATTTCACAAAAATTATTATTGTTTTTTTAATGTTTTTTTAAATGTTTTTTTTATACTGGTCCGGTGCCTATGATGTACAGGAGAGGTTAAATTTTGTTTTTTAAGTTACTTTCAGATATTTGTTGGAGTATTTTTACAGGAGAGGTTAAATTTTGTTTTTTAAGTTACTTTCAGATATTTGTTGGAGTATTTTTTCTATTTTCAGTTTGTGAGTCAGGAATGATTGGGTTGTTTTCAGGGATATTAAAGTCGGAGTCGGATTGGTTTTAATGATGAGCACTTAAAAAGAAGGTGTTGAAGTTTTAAAAATATTAAAATTTTTAAAAATTGTGAGTTTCTCAAAAACTACATTTTTTAAAAAAATGATTGAATTTTTAAACATTTTTGAAGTTTTAAACTCTTAAAATTTCTAAAAATTATTGAATTTTTATAAGTTGCGAGTTTCTCAAAAACTGATAATTTTTCAAAATTGCTGAATTTTCAAAAATTTCCTAGTTCACAAAAATTACAGAATTTAAAAAAAATCATAATTTTGTACGAATTTTTATTTTTATAAAAACTGACAAATTTTCAAAAATTATTGAATTTTCAAAAATCGTACAATTTCTAAAATAAAAATTGGTAGAAATTTAGAGGAATTCTGGGGCATTCGCAAGCACACATTGATATTCACTGGCATTTAGGGGATTTCACAAGAATTTACGATAATTAAAAAAAAAAAATTGAAAAAATTGAATGAAAAAATCAGAATTGTGTAAACGGTGAAATAAATTACCCACATAAAAAAATATTTAATAAGAATAATTTTTAAAAATTATATGGAAAATTAAAATTCTAATTAAAAAACTGAAAATTTAAGGAAATTGGGAAAAAATGAATTCTAAAATATCAGAAAATTTAAAAAATGTAAGATATAAAAACCAGAATTAATAGAATTTGAAAAAAAAACGAAATATGAAAAATTTGTACGAAATAAATTGAATTATTGTTTTTCAACTTTGGATTGCCTATCTTTCTTCCACTTTTGCCTTCGTCATCGTGAATTTTTAAATTCATCTACATTTACAGTGTGGTACAAATTTCACGATTCAGTGTTACAGCGATTAATGCATTCATCGAATACCTCCTACCCCCTCCACTTCACCACTTTCTCATCCCAACGCACGAAACATTCGAGCCGATTACGAGATAAAAATTCGACTCGAATATATACGTATGTCAACCAAAATATCACACACTCTCTCGTCAATCCAATTTCAAACAAGTCTGGCTTTCATGCGATGAATTTACATAAATAAAGCCGAATAATTCGCATAGCTTCTTTACTTTGTTTTGCAGCATTGCGGCGCAGCGCAGCACACTCGACGACGTTACCAGTAACTAATCGCTTAATTATGAAAATAACAAAACATGTTTCTCAATATTAGTTTAGTAAATTTTTTCTCTCTGTCACATGACGTTTACAAGGTTGCGAACATTCAGATTCAGCATATCGTGTATGGTGAAGTGTACACAGTACACACACGTGTAATTTGCCATCTCATGGTTTCGAATTGAAAGAATCAGCAACGCGATCGGCATCAGCATGGTTGTCCGGTCGAATCGTTCATTCCAGCCGCTCTCACCGCGATGAAATATTTCCGTATTAGAACAATCAAACGTGTAAATTCGGATGTAGCTCGCTAAGCGGTGAAATCGTGAATATATTAAGAATTATATTAATCAATTGTATTCGTAGAGTGGAGATTTTGATGTGATAGAGCCCGAAGGTGGATGGAGACTTATCATTCGAAAGGAAGTTTACTTAATACAATGAAATTTCTCACACAGATGATATCGCGCCCAGTTTATTTTCAAAATACCAGCCCGAGTATCATTTGAATACAAACAACCAAGGCGAGTACATGGTTTAGAAAATTCTTCGTATTTTAAGTCGTTCAGATTAGGTACTACATATACAGGGTGTCTCAGGAGTCACGTATACATAGGTATTGTAATGGTGTCTATACGTATTATCTTGATTTTGAAGGGGCTGCGGTTTAAAAAAATTTCAAAATTCTGTGTAAATTCTTGAGAGGGGAAAAAAATAATGTTTTGAGAAATTTTTTTCTACACAAAAATAGAAAAATTTTCACATTAACAAATTAATAATTTTTTCATTTAAAACATTGAGAAATTTTTTCAAGCAAAAAAATTGCGGAATTCTTTCTTAAAATAATTTAAGAGTTTTTCAAAAAAATTAAAATTAAGTTTAACCATTTTCCCAAGAAATTGAGAACTTTTTTCTTCCAAAAAATTGAGGATTGTTTTCTCTTGAATTTTCTTCGCAAAGAATTGAAAATTTTTTTAAACAAAAAATTGAGGACTTGATTTTTTTTTAAATGAGGATATTTTCTTCCAAAAAATTGGGGGGGGGGGGGGTCCAAAAAAATAGGATTTTACAAAAACAACAACAACAACAACAGTTTTTCCAAGAAATTGAGAATTTTTTTTCTTTCAGAAAATCGAGAAATTTTTTCTTTTAAAAAAAGTGAGAACTTTTTTCACAAAAAATTGAGGACTATTTTTAAACAAAAATGAGAATTTTTCAATTTCAAAAAATTGAGGATTTTTTTTTATTTTAAAAAGTGAGGATCTTTTCATCCAAAAATTGAAGAATTTTCTCTAAAAAAAAGAAAAAAAAATTATTTTTTCGAGAAATTAAGAATTTTTTTCTTTCAGGAGATCGAGGAATTTTTTTTTCAAAAAAGTGAGTTTTTTCACAAAAAATTAAGGACTTATTTTCTGACAAAATTGAGAATTTCTCACTTTCAAAAAATGGAGGATTTCTTCCAAAAATTTTCGAGGATTTTTTTTCTTTCTAAAAATTGAAGGGTTTTTCCATCAAAAAATAAAGGATGTTTTCTAACAAAAATTAGAATGATAAGAAATTGAGGATTTTTCTTTTCAAAAAATTGAGGACTTTTAAAAAAATAGAGAATTATTTTTTCCAGAAATTTATAATTTTTTTTTTTTTATTTAAACTGATTTTGAGGAGTTTTCCACAAAAAATTAAGGACTAAAAAACACGAAGAATTATTTTTTTAGAAATTAAATTTTTTCCCGAAAAATTGAGGATTTTTTCCACCAAAAATTAAGGACTTGTTTTCTAGTAAAAATGAGAATTTCAAAATGAGGATTTTTTTTTTTTTTTAACAAAGAATTATTTTCTCAAAAAATTTAGAATTTGCTTCCTCCAAAAAATTGAAGAATTATCTTCTTTTAAAAAATTAACGATTTTTTTGGTTTAAAAATTGAAGATTTTTGAGGATTTTAAAAGAAAAATTCAATAAATTTTTCTTGGAAAAAATTGAGAATTTTTTTTGCATTCAAATTAGGTTAGGTAAGAAATGTTTCTTTCAAAAAATTGACTATTTTTTTCATTTTTGTAGATTGATAATTTTTTTGAAAAACTGAGGTCTTGTTTTTAAAGAATGGGAGATTTTTTCCTTCCAAAAAATTGAGACTTTTTTCTTCACGAAAATTGAGGGTTTTCTTCTTTAAAAATTTAAGATTTTTGAGGATTTTTCAAAAAAAAAAAAAGATTGATTTTGTTTTAAAAAAATTGAGAATTTTTCTTTCCAAAAAATTTGAGAAAACTTCTTCAATTTCAAAAGATACGTATACTTTTTCAAGTTTTCGAAATGCTATCCTATTGTCGGGACATACTGTAGGTGCGTATATCCAGTATCCACCCATTAATGCATAATTAATTTTAACGTATCGTTTCAACAGGTTTTCTATAGCTTAAAAGTGAGGTAGGCCAAATAAGATGACCTCGTTTTTATTTTTTTTTTATTTTTTCAAATCGCCACCAATTTCCAATATGCAACTTGAAAGAATGTCGATATTAAAAATTAAGTCTTTACGTGTTCATTGTGACAGCATCGTTGGCCCATTGTTGTCATGTCCATTTTTTATAAACGAGGTTTCGGCACGTTGAAAGAATTCGTAATGAGTTCTTGGCTTATTTGAATACTGAGTATTTTGCCGGCTACGTCTTTAGAAAATACAAATAAGTTAGTAGGCTGAGAAAATGCTCGAGGATGTACTTGTCGAGGTGTTGCCTTGTTGATGAACTCCACGAGGTCCAATTTAAACAAAATTTCGTATTTTTGAGTAAAATATTTCCCCATTTTCATTATTATTATTTTTTTTGAATGTCAATACACCTACCTCGAGATTCTTCATTTCTAATTAAGCGAATCTACTTGAAATATCATCATTTCATCGATTGTGTTACATAAATTGGAGAATTATTACTCACATTCTTCGTCGATTTTTTTATTAAGCTCAGTGAAGCTGTAGGAGGCGTATGCACGTTTTGCGAAATATTTATCTAAATATGTCGAGTCTACTTTTGTTGGTAGTCCGGTTGCCAAAAGTCACGCATGTATGAAGTCTATGAAACCCAAACGTCTAGAATATTTAACCCGGAATTATTCGCTATTTAACGAAACGTGTTAACGGTTAAGCTGAAATCGTGACTACCGTATCTGATGATTGCGGTTTGTTGTACCTACGTGTCTGTAAACTGTGTATTGTTTCAGTTGGTTAGGATGGCAAGGTACAGGACAGACTAAAGTGGAGATTTTTCAAAGCTTATAGAGTCGTCTATATAAGCTGGTTAGTTTTGGCTTCTGTTTCTACTTCTTGTGGGTTTCCATTTCCACTTCCATCTTCGGTGGCACTCTCTGATTGAAATATTGATGCCGGCAGACTCGGTTATGTAAATTGATGTCTGTATAAGAAAACGCCGAGCAGGTGATTGAGTTATTAACCTATCTGTCGTAGTCGTGAAATTTTTTACCGATGGAATAAGAGACAAGAGCTGCTTTAAAGACGTCTATATAATCGATCAGGTCACGATCGATTTCAACACCACACAGAGGTATCTAATTTTGATGATGGATCTGTGGCGTGGCATGGCGTGGCTCGCTGCACTTGGTGACTACGCAATGACTTTTTCGATTGTGGTGGAAAATAATTATTATTTGTTTTTAACGTTTTTATTTCTTCATTTTCTTCATTTTTTTTTGTCTAATGGGTGGTATAATCGTTACGTGCGGAGTAATGATGAAGATGGTTATATGACTCGAGACGATGTAGGAGTGTGCCTTAAATTGGTCGTTTGCCCGTAAAACTCGGATGATTTTTCTCCTCGTAATGGTACATTACGTGAAGACATGATGCTCGGTATTGACGATTGTTTTATTAGGAAATGTTATAGAATTATGACGTAACTCATGGTTTACTTTTTGAAATGAAGGTTGAAAGTATAGTGAATTAAAGGATTTTAAAAATAATACTCTATTCTTGGTTCGCAGTGAATTGGAAAAATTCCTTAGAATAGCGCACTTGAGAATTTATGAAAACTCGATGAAATCTTTTGAAAAATGAATCTTCTGAAAAAATTGTAGGGGCAAAAATTATTTTTGAAGAAAAAATACCTCGGATAAAAGTTCCTTAGGCGAAAGATCCGCCTTTTAAATGAGAAAAAAATTTCTAAAGTCGTGTTTTGGCCAGAAAATCTTTAAATTTTTTTTAGGTAATAGGTATTACCAATTTTTATCACCAAAATCCTACTTTTGAATAAAAATTCGTTTTTTTGTTTGGTTTTTCAAAATGTATTTTTATTTTTATTTTTATCAAATTTTTAAATATTTCGTATTTTTAAATTCTCAATTTTTTCGAGTTTAATAATTTTTGGGTTGTATAAACTTTATTAAAATTTCAATTTTTTTCTCATTTAAATTATTCGTTAGATTTTTGTAATTTTTTCATTATTTTTATATTCCAGTGC
>FIZV01067287.1:0-14733 GCA_900050545.1 Trionymus perrisii | reverse complement strand
AAAAAAATTAAAAAAAAAAAAAAAAAAAAAAGTTGAAAATGATTTTTGACAAAAATATTTTAAAGAAAAATTTGTAAAGAAAACCAGACAGAAACTACTGAAAAAAATTGAAGGATTTTTTTTTAATTTCATGGAGAAAATGGAAAAAATTTCAAAATAATGACAGAATAACAGCATAAAATTTTTTTAAAAATCGACAGTAATTTTAAAAAAATTCACGTGAAAAAGTTTTGAAAAAATTGATACTTAAATATTAAATTAAAAAGGGTACGAAATTATTTTTAAAAAATTTTTGGGAACAAACTGATAAAAGTGTTCAAATTTTGAAAAACAAGAAATTTTCAAATAAATTTTTAAAAACATGAAAAATATTTGGAAAAAAATTAATAAATTGAAAAAAATTGAAAGGAATTGAAAGAAATTCTCTGAAAATTTTATAAAAGAGAAAATTATGAAGTTCTAATAAAAATTAAGAAAAATTTTAAAACTTTGAAAGCGAACCATGAAAAAAAGTTGTATGGAATTCTAAAACAGATTTTCAACAGTAATTTTGGAAAAAATTAAACATTGTAAGAAATGGGCAAAATTGCCGAATAATGAAAAAAATGAAGAAATTTATCAGATTGAAAACTTTTGAAAAAAAAGAAAGAAATTCAATAAATTTTAAAATGTATTTCAAAAATAAATTTGAAAACGAAAATATTAGAAAAAATTTGAAAAATTGAAGGAAATTCTTCAGAAATTTTGTTTGAAGAAAATAAATAAAATTTTAAAATCAATTTTGGAAAATTGACGAGAAAATACATATGTCAAAAATTTTTTTTTGAAAAAAATGAGGGGATTTTTAAAAAATGATAGAAAAACAAATTTAATAATTGAGAACATTAAAAAAGGTAGTAAAAAATCAACGGGAAAATTCGGAAAATACTTAGTATTGAAAATTTGAAAAAATTTAGATAAATTTTTTAAATAATTTTTTCCCCAAAAAAATAAAGAATATTTAAAAAAAAAAATATCGAATAAAAGTTTAAAATAAATGTCGATAAGTAACCATTTTGGAGAAATGATAAAATTTCTTTTAAAAAATAAAATAAAATTAGTGCACTCTTATCCAAATTAAAACTTTATCAATAGGTCGAGGAAGCGCGAGCATACAGCAATTTAGGCTCATCTTACCACTATAGAAGAAATTTCACCCAAGCTATCACATACCACGAGCACGTACTGAGGATCGCTCAAGAATTAGGTGACCGAGCCATCGAAGCACGTGCTTACGCTGGTCTTGGTCACGCAGCCAGATGTGCCGGAGATTGCCAACAAGTAAATAGAGGGCGATCGAAAATAAAAGTTTTGCCGTAAAAATTATCTCACAATTGATTAAATTGCTAGGCAAAAAAATGGCACGAGAGACAACTCGATATGGCGCTCAGTACCAGAGATCGTATCGGAGAAGGCAGAGCATGCTCGAATTTAGGAATCGTTTACCAACTCTTAGGCGAACACGATGCCGCTCTAAAGTTGCACCAGGCTCATTTAAATATCGCTAGAGCTTTACAAGATCGAGCTGGAATGGGCAGGGCTTACGGTAACATCGGAAATGCTTACAGTGCGATGGGGTTTTACGAACAGGTAAGCATATTCACCTATTTCATAAGAAATCGTAAGAAAAACTCTAATTTTAGGAAATTTTGCATTTTTTCAGGCCATCAAATACCATAAACAAGAATTAACCATCTCGAAGGAAGTCAAAGATCGAGGATCCGAAGCCTGCACGCATGGGAACCTAGCAGTAGCTTACCAAGCTTTGGGAGCCCACGAGATGGCTCTATTACACTACCGAGCTCATTTGAATATTGCCAGAGAACTAAAAGATACCGCCGGAGAAGCCTGCGCTCTGCTGAATTTAGCCAACTGTCTTAGTTCTAGGAACGAATTCGCCCAAGCTGTGCCATTCTACGAAAATTACCTAATGCTGTCGCAAGAACTACTCGACGTCGAAGGAGAAGCCAAAGCTTGCCATTTTTTAGGATACGCCCACTACTGCCTGGGCAATTTCCGAGAAGCGGTCCGATACTATGACCAGGATCTTGCCCTAGCTAAAGATTTACAAGATAAGATGAACATGGGCAGAGCCTATTGTAATCTCGGTCTCGCTCATTTGGCTTTAGGAAATTTAGATACCGCTTTAGAATGCCAGAAATATTTTCTGGCTATTGCCCATATGACCAAACATCTCGTGGGTAAATTTAGAGCGCTGGGGAACATAGGAGATATATTGATTAAATTAAACGATACCGAAGAAGCGATTAAAATGTACCAAAGACAGTTAACTTTTGCTAAACAGAGTCAGGATAGGAGCTTAGAGGCGAGCGCGTATGGTGCGCTGGGTTTAGCTAATCGATTAGTGAGATGTTTTGATAAAGCTTTAGGATATCATACTCAGGTTAGGGTTTTTATCAATTATTGTGTATCACTGGAAAGCTAGATCGATAGTAAAACTTTGTTAATTTTCAGGAATTAACGGTACGTCAAGAAATGGGCGACTTGAAAGGAGAATGTCGAGCTCATGGTAATCTAGGAGCCGTCCACATGTGCTTGGGAAATTATACGAATGCTATAAAATGCTACCAGGAGCAGCTAGAAAGAGCCAAAGAATTAAGAGATTGTCTAATGCAAGCGCAAGCTTTTGGAAATCTCGGTGAATTACAATTCTGAAAAATTAAAATTAACCTTTTGAAATATTCGTCCAATTATTACTCTAAAACATTTTTCAATTTTTCCAGGTATTGCTAGACTGAATATGGGACACTTCGAAGACGCTATAGGATACCTCGAACAACAACTAGCTACTTTGGAGCAAATCAGTTCCAATAATATCCTCATAGATAAGGTAACTGCCACGATTAATAATCAATATCATCCAGATGTTTCCTGTAATTGATCAATTTTCAACACAGGGACGAGCTTTCGGTAACCTGGGTGACTGTTATGACGCGTTGGGCGATCTAGAAGAAGCAATTAAATGTCACGAGCAACATTTAGCCGTTGGATTAAAACTGAAATCTCCTCGTGACCTGGAGAGATCTTATAGAGGTCTGGGGCACGCTCACAAACGTCTGGGTAATCTACAACAAGCCTTGGTGTGTTTCGAGAAAAGACTTGTAGTCGCTCACGAGCTGAATAGCGCCGAAGCAAAAGCTTCAGCTTATGGAGAACTAGGCCACATACATACTTCGTTAGGAAATTACCAACAGGCCATATCGTGCTTACAGCATCAACTTCTAATAGCCAGGTGAAATTTTGAAATTTTTTACAAAAATTACATTAAAAGAAATTAGCTAACTGGGATCTTTCCATTTGGACAGAGAACTGAAAGACAGAGTCGCCGAATCTGACGCTGCCTGCGGACTTGGCCAGGTTTATCAGCAAATGGCCGATTATCCGACAGCCCTTCGGTATCATCAGGCTGATTTGGAGACTGCTGAAGAACTAAAATTGGCTCCACTTCAGGGTCGAGCTTGTGGAAATCTCGGGAACGTTTACGAATCTTTAGGAAATTTACAAGAAGCCATGAAATACCAAGAGCAGCATCTTTCTATAGCTGCACAGACCAATGATAAATTGGCCAAAACTATCGCCTACAGTAGTTTAGGTAAGATTTCATTTTCTGCTATTCCGTGCGTATTTTTTTGGGGAATTTATTAAGTAAATTTTCTACGCAGGTCGTATACATCACGCTCTCGGTAACACCAATCAAGCCGTAGCTTACCTAACCCAAGGTTTGCAAATAGCTGAAGTTTTGGGTAGACGTGAAGAAGAAGCTAGAATACGTCACAGACTGGGACTAGCGTTATGGAGCAGTGGACAATTAGAAGCTGCTCATGTTCACCTAGATCAAGCTGCTAGTCTATTGGAGATCATTCGGAGGGAATCGACAGGCTCCACTGACTACAAATTGTCTCTATTCGATTTACAAACTGCCTCGTATCAGGCAGTGCAAGTAAGCATGACCCGTTTTTTTTTTATCTTATTTCATTGAAAATTTTAAATAATTTTTTTTCCAAGCATAAAAATTTTAACTCTGATTTTTGAAAAAAATTTTCACCAAAAATTTCAGAAATATTTTTACTCCAGAAAAATTGAATAATTTTCTTTGCACAATAATTTAGAGATTCTTTCTCAATAAAAGTGAGCTTTTTCTACATGGGAATCCAAAGATTTTTTGCTACGAAAATTTTGAAAACTTTTTTTTCTAAAAAAAAAATAGATTTATTTTTTAATTGAGGAGAATAATTAAGATTTTTTCTCTAATAAATACCTAAATTGCTTGTTTTTTCTTCTTAAAAAAAAAACAAGATTTTAATCTCACCCCATTTTTTACCTACTTCTTTGTAAAAAAAAATTGAGAGAATTTTATGCTTCAAAAAAATTCAGAAAATTTGCTCTTTAGAAAATTGAGACTTTTTTTTCTCAACAAAAAATTAAAGGATTAAAAAATGTAAAATTCGATTTCCAATAACATTCAGAGATTTTTTTCTTCCGAGAAATATTAGAGATTTTTTGGCAAAAAAAATAATAATTTTTTTTTAGTTCAGCTGAAAAATTTAGATTTTTCTCAAATGATTTTTTTTTTTTTAAATTGAAGATTAAGGATTTATTTCTCAGAATAAAAAATGATAAATATTTTTACCTATTTATTTAGGTACTTCAAAAAATCAATAAAATTCTCATACTGACTCCAATAGAATTGAGGAAATTTTATGTTTAATACAATTTGATAGTTTTGTTCTTTATAAAGTCTAGAAATTTCCCTCTCTAAGAAATTGAAAAAGATTCTTTCTCCGAAAATTTTTAGAAATATTTTTACTCCAGAAAAATTGAAATTTTTTTTTCTGAGATTTTTTTTTTTTTTTAAATTAAAAATAGGAGATTTTTTTCCAATAAGCAGATAGCTGCCTAGTTTCCAGTCATGATTATTGGTTACAATAAAATTATATTTTATTTTGATTTTTCCAGAGCGTCTTAGTTGCACTGAATCGTACCGAAGAAGCGATGCTGATCGCTGAACGGGGAAGGACTCGAGCTTTCGTCGATCTATTGCTCGAAAGACAAGGATATATCAATAATACCATTAGTAATCGGGCCTCCAGCACCAATAGCGCCATCACATCGGTCGATCAAATTATCGACATTGTGAATAAACAGAAAGCGTCGGTGCTGTATTACAGTTTGGCAGCCGGCTACTTATATTCTTGGCTGATTGTGCCTAATAAAGGTGAAATATTAAGCATACCATCTTGGTTGTATTTTATAACAGATTTTAATACTATTTTGGATCGTTTACAGGTATTGTAAAATTCCATCAAGTAGCATTAAGCGAAAATGATCGTGAACCAGAGTCCGGCACTGCCGATGAGAATCTCACCACTTCTGGCTCTTTACTCGAAAACTACGTCCAGAATGTCCGCGATAGTTTTGGCGTCGAAAATATACAGTAAGTTAGACTTGGAAAATACGTTAATCTCGAATAAAAAATGTATCCTAGATATTCGAATCAAAACGTGTTTCAAGCAGGAACAACGAAGCCGACTTGGACGCGGATGAAGTCTGGTCACATCATCTAGATGAGCTAGGAGATCGCCTGAATCAAGAAAACGATCGAGCCAGTTTTCTCAGAATGGTCAATCGTAACCATTTGTTTAATTCGAGCAATTACAGCTTAAGTAGTCTGTTCAGGTGAGAAAAAAATAGTCCTATAAATGATTACAAAAAATGTCACCGGAGATTGACGAGAAAATTTATTCTGTAGTGTTGGAAGCTTAAGTGGCAGTGTTGCCAGTGGCTCGACTAGTCGACATGGCAGTGTAAGAGCAGGCCGTGTGAATACTTGGCAAGGTCCTTCGTGTCTTACCGCCCTGTATCATATGTTGATCGCACCGTTTGAGGAATATTTACCGGTTCCTTGTCCCAAAGATACGACTTCGGGTGAGTACTTGACTATTAAAACTTGACAGTTTAATTAGGTATTATTCTTTATTTTGGAAAATTTAAATCTCGTTTTAATAACTTATGTTATTTCAAAAATTGAATTAAATTTGGAAATTACTTACTAATTTAAAAATAAAAAACAAACATTTAACTCAATTTTAAAAATTGATCCAATTTCGAAAATTTATTTAAAAAATTATACCTACCTAATTCTGATTTTTTTTACAAAATTTTGAAAATTTTTAATTCCTTAATAAATTTTAAAAGTTTGCTTCATTTTTAATTTTTAATAATTTTTTTTTTAAAGATTACTGCATTTTGAAAATTGTTTTGATCGTTTTTAATCTTCAAAAATTAATCTAATTTAAAAGTCCATGAAAATTTAAAAAAAAAAATATTTTTGTAATATTTTAAACCTTTTCTAAGTATATTTTGAAAATTTAATAAATTTTTCAAATTGTGGGAATTTATCAAATTTTGGTTGCTAAAATTTTTTCAAAATAATAACAATTTATTCAACATCAAAAATCGATCCCTCTTTGAAATTTACCAAAATTTAAAAATGATCAAGATTTCGATGTTTTTTGCTAAATTTTTAGTTTTTAATCAATTTTAAATCCTCATCTAATATTTTCTACTGGTAGGTAATTTGAAAAAAATCATATAAAATTGTATTTTAAAAACGTAGTCGTAGATACTTGTATTATTTACATGGAATTTTTATCAACTATTCTATTTACCATTGAAATAAGCTAAAGAACTTATTTAATACACTCGTGGAAGTTATATCCAGAATTTTCAATAGTTTAGTATTCTGCATAATATTTTTTTCCGCCATAAACAACTTGGAAATACTTTCGGTCACTTGGCAACATCGCACTCGTCCTCCAACGTCTTCGAACATCTCTTTTAAACTATCCACGCAATAATCCTTGCCACAGATCTTATCAATATATTGCGTTTCCTCGCCGATGAAATTATTCATCAAGATGGCCACTCCTTTGCTCGAGTTGGCTGTCAAATCGATAATCAGAAGTACCCAAATGTTGGCCATTTCATTCTGTTCGATTGAAGTCAAAAGCTCATCTTCGGGTATATCGAATACTCCGGTCATCATAACAAGAGGTTCGTCAAACTGGGCACAAACGTAATGAATCGAATTCCGATGTAAAAATTAAAGGTGTACTCGATAAATTTTTTCACGTATTTACTTACCATGTTTACGGCGTGGGCTCTGATATCAGCCTTGATTTCATTCCATAACTCGAATAAATCTTCATGTTGTAAGGCATAGTTAGCATAATTTTCCGTGAGTTTTCTGGAAGTCGCGAGTGCCATGTCATTAGTTGGTACCAACCTTTGTAATTTATATTGTGGGTAGGACTGCAAAAATATTCACGATGGTAAATATTTACTGACATATCGCCAAGAAGAATAGGTAATCATACTTTAACTTTTTCGGAAAGATCTTTAAAATATTCGAAAGGAATATATTCGTAAATTTCTTCTCTTTCCTCGTATTTTATTTCTCTTTCTCTTATTAATAATTTTTCTGAAAGTAGGCCTGCCGAAGTGATCATATGATCTGTGAATAATATTTTTTTGGAAGACACGTCGTAGCAAATGGAATAGACGACGAGTTTCTTCATTTTGTACCTGTAAGGCTAGAATGAAAAATACGATATTCGTTTGTGAACTCAAATGAACGAATTTCTTGTCGAAGAAATAATTTACCGACCTCTTGAGCTGGACAAATCTGCGAGAATTTTGAAATTTAGTTTCGTATGTTAGATCAGAACAACAATGGCATACTGACAAAATTTTCTTACTGGGTATCCAAATATTAAATCGACACCGGTTCCTGCCGGACCACAAGGAATTCCATTAGGATTTGGCTTAAAAATTGGAATTGGTTCGTGTTCGCATTCCAACTTTTGTAATTCTTCAAACTTTTTGGGTTCTAGACAGTTTTTGGCTTTGTTCGGATTCGGGCAAAAGAAAATTTCATCCGAAGAATGCCTTGTATAGAATTTCGACCCCGATGTTAATCTTCCGTCCATGATTTCCGCTACTGTTAAAGCTACCGCATTCTGAAGTTTTGTTTTAGTCTTGGATTCGAATAAAATTAGAGGTAGGGCTTCCTTGGAAGTTATTGGAAGTAACGAATCGACTGAATAAGGGGAATTATTTTCAAGAAATTAGATTTATGAAATGATAATATGTACCTAGGGAGGTAAACGAAGTAGCTTGATTCTTACTATCTTCTTGTGTAGCTGCCTGAGGAAACACAAATTCTGTAAAAAAAAAAATTTAACTTCACTCATATTATTTAGTTTATTTATTATTATGGAAGTAATTTTGAATTTTACTCGTGTCGTACTAGATTCAGCATTGGTCACTTTGATCGTCACAAATAAGCTCAAAATCAACATTCCTCCGGTTTTGTACATTTTTGAGATGATTATTTAAGCTAGGCGTTGACTTCCAGTCTCACTAGTCGCAATGGCACTGTAATGAAAAGCTTAACACGTAACTAGTCAGTAGTCACACATTAAGACAAGAATTGAAATGATTTTCACGAGTGTTGGCGTGTAAAATACAAGTAAACACATCGGTAAAATTGTGAGATGGTATAAGGAAGCATTGTTTCATGACGAATGTTTTTCAGACTGAGACGTACGAGGCTTTGAAGGGTAAATTTATCAAAAAAATTCATTCGAGACGTAATCAGTTTGTACAAGTGTATAGAGAAGGTTGTTTCGATGATTTTTTTTTTTTGAATTTAGAAACGTTAGAGGCTTCTTTTTTATCTAGTAATGAAAATTTTTTTCGGTAATCTTTGAGAGAAAATACTTACCTAATTCTACGGTGTAGAACTGTACATCAATACTAACATTAATTTCATCAATTTTTTTCGAGAAATGTACAGTTTCCATGAAATATGTGAGCTCGTAAATGATTCAGAATGATACAAAAATGAAATAATGCACCAGATTGATTTTTCTCTAAAAAAAACTCTTCCTAAAAAAATCTGCATAAAAATCAAAAAAATTTCAATTTAAAAAATTAAAATACGTTTTTACAATTTTTTTATTCCAAAAAAAAAAAAGAAGATTTGCTACAAAAAATTGAGAGAAATATTTCACCAAAAAAATAATATTCTTTCAACAAAAAATTAAGTGATTGTACAAAAATTGAATAGGTAATGCATCAGATTGACTTTTCTCTCTGAAAAGAAGAATTCTACAAAAAAAAAAATTTGCATGGAAATCAAAATATTTTCAATTTAAAAAGTTGAAAATATGTTTTTATCATTTTTTTATTCTAAAAAAATTAAACAATTTTTTTTACTCCAAAAAATTTAGAGACATATTTGACCAAAAAAATAATATTCTTTCACCAAAAAATTCAAGAATTTTTTTCCTTAAATTTTTTCTCTGAAAATATTGCAAGATTTTTTTCAAAAAAATAGTGATTTCTTGTCATCTAAAAATAAAACATTCCTTTCTTGAAAAAACAGTTTTTTCTGCAGAAAAATTGAAAGATTTTCACTTCAAAAAATCAAAAAAAAAAAAAAACTTTCAGATAGGTTGGCATTTCTTTAGTTTGAAAAAATGATTTTTTTTCCAACAAAAAAAAATACCAAATTTTTTTACTCTTATTCATAAACAATTACTTAAACGAAATTTGGAAAGTACATATTTCATTTTTTTAAATTGAATTTTGAAACATTTTTATACGTATAAAATTTTAACCAAACGAGTATTCTTTTGTTTTTTTGAATAAAAATGTAGGTACCTCTACCTACCCACGTATGTATATTTGGTGGAACAAATTGTCTTTTGATAATTTTTTTTTGAATTGAGGTAATTAAAAGTAATTTCCAAAAAACAATTTTTTGGAACAAAATTATTAAATATTCAATTTTACATAGAATTTTCAAAAAAAAAAATTCCAACAAAAATTGAAAAAAAAATATTTTTGAAAGAAATTAAAACAAAGTTTTTGAATAAAGGATGCCCACTGCCCATATGAACTAATACGAAAATGAAAAATACGTACGTTGAAGCAAAAAACAAAAGTTTTAAAAATTTGTGTCTGAAAATTTTTTTAAAATTCTTATTTGAATAAGGAACCTTTTTTGGAAAAATAAAACAAAAGAAGAAAAAATAAACTTTTTTGAACAAGTCTAAGGTATGGATGACGTAATCAAATTTTTAAAAATAGAAGAATGTTTTTTTTTTACAAAATTTTGAAAAATTAAGTTCTCACCAATGTCATGTAATTTTTAATAACAACGGAATTTGAAAAATGTTTTTTGACCCTGCTTTAATAATTTTACTCGCATGTTTGAAGAGAAAATTAAAAATTGGAGAATTTTAGGCAATTCAATAATTTTTGAAAATGTGAAAAAAATTCCTATGAATTTTAAAGAAATTCTAACACTCGAATTTAAAATATTACTAGTAGTTCTTCAAAAAATGTAATTTTCGATTTATTCCACAAATCAGCCCCCCCCCCCTGAAAAAGTGTCAATGTATTGTATCAACTTTCTGACTTCCCTATATTTTCCTTTTCAGATTGACCACTGCAACAGATGACCATTTTGTGTTTTTTTTTTTTTTTTTGGAAAGTTGGTAGATGTATAAGAAATCGTACTATAAAGTACTTTGCACTAAGTATACGACTTTTGATTAATTTCGGAATCATTTGCTTGTTCTGTTTCAGGTGAGTTTTGAATTTTTTCTCGATAATAAATGATTTCAGAATTATCGACGCGACGTGAGTAAGTTTGTTCTTATGTTTTATATTGTTGAAAAATCACTGGGGTAGATTCGTAGGGTAGCATTTCATTCAAAAAAAAAAATTACTTATTCAGAAATATTTCAAAATTTATTAAGATTTGAAAATGCATCTTATAAAATTGTGACGAACTCTGCGAAATTTTCAATCAAAATTTTATAATAGAAAATTTTTTAAATAAAATTTGTTCAAAGTCTAAAATTATTTAAAATCTATTTTTGAAAATTTTATAAGGTCTCAATAATGTATGAATTTTTTTTGTGTTTTAAACATGTTTAAAACGTTGCATTAAAAAAACATTAAAAAAACGTTTTAAACAATTAAAACAACAGCGTTTTTTTTTACTGTTTTTTACCCAACTCTGCAAAATTCTATAATTCGCAAGTTGATACTAGTTTGGAGAAATTATCGAAAATTGCATATTCCATTTTAGTCGATTTTCTTGAATCCTTGGTGCATAATGTTTTTAGGAAATTGGAAGGAGGCCCCAATTCAGAATAGTGTTAGCTTATCTACCCCAGACCAACGAGAAGTGAATATTTCCATCCGAATACTCGTTTTTTTATTCAACCTGTGGTAGAAATTAGTATTAGTGAAAGAAGTAATGAATAAGGACATGCATTACAATTTATTTTAAATCAGTTTATCAGATGTTTCGATGAAATTAGCTTGTTTTTCACGCTGTACAACAGATTCATCCTCTGTAACTTTTTCAGTCTGAAATCACATACATAACAAATGTACTCGTATACGATACGAGTAGTATTTTTTTTTTATTTTTTTTACAATTTGTATTATTTTAAATAATTGATTTGGCGAATTCATTACCACCTGCTTTTTATTCACTTCTTCGTCTATCGATACCGTTGATTCATTTTGCGGATTTTTATCTTCTGTGAGTTTGGTGGATTTCAATCCTTTGAAGAAAGACATCACACCTTCGAACCATCTAAGAAAAGCGTGAAAGTAGAACACTCATCATATGGACACAGACGGTGTATTCGATATTATTGGAGTGTACCTATAGCTATAGAATCCACATTCGCAAATCTTTTTTCACTTACTTCAATTTATTTGTGTATACCAAGAAGACTCCTGCGATTAATGCGATCGCCAATGCTGCGAAAATTAACACAATCGTTGACCAGTCTTGTCCACTTCTCGGTTTACTTGCTTCTAAAGTAGTAGTTTCTATGCCCAAATTACTCGCTGCGCAAAATTAAGCGTTATTGTTAAATTCCTGAAAGCACTAAATTTTTCAAAAATGCAAAATTTTCAAAAATTATAAAATTTTTTAAACTCACTGAATTTTTTAAAAATTTTTAATTCGCAAAAATTTTTGATTCTAAAAAAATCACGGAATTTTCAAAAATTTTTATTTCTTCAAAATTGCCATTTTCTCAAAAAGTGATTGAATTTTTAAAAATTGCCAGTTTTCCAAAAATCATAAATTTTTTCAAAAATCATTAAATTTGCTAAATTCTTTGAAATTTTTGAATTTCTAAAAATCATTAATATTAATGATAAAATAATTTTACGAAATTAGATTTTCAAAAATTGCCAAATTTTCACTACTTAATACATAAACTATCATTTTTTTAGGAATATTAAAAAATCATTCTCTCCCCGCCCACATACCTTCAAAATATATGCATATAGAAACATAACTTAGAGACCTAATAAAACCATATGAAAAAAATGTACCCAGAACGCAAAGCTGCGTTGCGTTTCTTTTGCTCACCTTTATCTAGATACGATTTCAAACCATTCGCCAAGTCCAATAGATCGTTGGTGTATTCATTCTTCGGCACTAAGACTATTTGCACGGTAAGCTTCGAAATCTTGGACATATACATGTCGACTTCAAATTTCATTTGCTCGCTTTGAGTTTTGACGAACTTCTCTACCACTGGTTCTAGCTTCTTGTACACGAATGTATTCTCGTCGAACAGTACCATCAAGACGGCACCTGAAGATGTCAGCTTGTTAGGGAGGAGGCCACAGATTCATATGCATTTGTATGGGTGTTAGGTATTACACATACTTGTGAAAAAAATATTTTTGAGAAGGGTTAGGTATAACTTTTGTTTTTTTCAGGAAATTTTGAGAAATATTAAATATCTCTTCTGATAATTTTTTAAAATTAATTTTTCAGTACCTAACCTAGGTACTAGGTAACCACCTAGCTACTTACCTACTTACCTAAGAATTACATTTGTAAAAAATTATTTTCTGAATTTCTTCTTTTTGCAAATTATTTTTTTATTTTTCAAAATTTTTCAACTTTTCAATAGATAAGTATAGATACCTACGAGTAGGTGTAATACTTTTGAATTTTTCAAAAATTGGTAAAATTTAGCCAAAATTGGATAACTGTCGGACATTTTTCAGACATTCTAAAACTTATAATTTATTTTTTATTTTATTATTGATTTCAAACCTGTTTTCTTTCTGCCATTTTTTTTAAGGAAATGTTTTTGTACCAAAGAATAGCTTTCATAAGGATTCTTAAATTTTTGTCAAAAAATAAATTCAGGCTTTTCCGAGAGGATAAATCAAAATTATATTTTCAATTTCTTTGTTTATTATTATTTTTTTTTTTACAAAAGTATTTTCAATTTTCCTAAAAAAAAAATCTGAGTGAGTCTAAGTTCATTTTTTTATTTATTTATTTTTTTATTCAATTTTTGATTTTTTTAACCAAAATTATTTGAAGAACATTTTTAGAAACGATATTCTCGAAAAAAATGCAAATGTTTTGATACAATTTTTGAATTTACTTCCGGAAAATTTTCAAAAGATTTCTGTTTTGCGAATTTATTTCGGGGTTATTTTTTATTTGATGTTTTTTTCCATGAATTTTATTTGAAATCGACAATTTTTGTAAAATTAATACACATTTTTGATTTTTTCAAAAAATGTTATTTTCTTTTTGAAGAAAATTTTCTCAAGGAAATAATTTCTGAGGAAAATCTTTATGCAAAACAATCTTGGAATAAATATTTTAAAGTTGATTTGCAAAATTTTTATACAATCATAGATTAAATCTTATACAAGATCTACTTATGGAGCTTCAGAGTTGGCGGTTACATAGGGAGCATTCCACGTCAACTTGTCCTAAAGTTGTAAGGCAGGGAGGCCGATTTTTTTTTCTGACAAACAATAAACCGCACCAAGAAAATTTTTAGTACATGTGATTTTACGTGAAAAATTACAATAATGAGAATTTTATAAGATTTTCGAAGGACTAACGTCTTTACTTTTGACGAATTTCGAATATTAGGGAGGTTTTTTCAAGTTTGGAAAAGTGGTAACACTGATTTCACCCATTTCACCAAAATTGCGGTAAAATGTAGAACGCAATAAAAAAATTAAAAAATCTGAGGCAAATCTTACGCTTGTAATTATAAATTGAAAATTTTGAAGATCGCAAGAATTTTGAAAATTTTCAAACCACCGCCATTTTGTTTTTTTTTTAAAATATATGTCTGGTTTGCGCTATTCGGCTTCTATTGATCACCTCTTTCCACATGCAAAAAGAAAAAAAAATCGACACTTAAGGACAAGTTGACGTGTAATTCACCTATTTTTTTTGCGATATTTTAAGATAAATTTACTCGCAGGAAGTGACTTGTTGGAGATTTTGTGGGAAAAAATCGGGCAAGGTCTTTGATCTGAATAAATTTTTAATAAAAGGTTTCTCGGTATGATTTATTTTCTAACGCAACAAAATTAGTTTTATTCATTGTTACTTTGTAATAAGGTACTTGCGGGCTGGGACGAAGCAACGGGGGACAAGGGGGTAACATCCCCCTGGTGCGTTGGATATGGCAAAAGTTGGCAATTTGAGTGTCAAGTTGGCAAATTGGCATTGTTTAAATTTTTGTAACTAAAAAATAATTAAAAATAAAATGAGTAATTGGCTATTCCTTTATCCTGCTT
>FIZV01067248.1:0-11244 GCA_900050545.1 Trionymus perrisii | reverse complement strand
ATTATTAATAGTAATCATCAATTTTAAATAATTTTCATTGATTACAAATTACAATAATAATAAGATGGAGAGGGTTATTAAATGTGAGAAAAATGAGAATGATTTTACTTTCCTTTGTTTACTCCAAAAAATTAGAACATTTTTTTTATTTAAAAGAAATTGAGGATTCTTCAAATTTCTTATTCCAAGAAAATTGAAAGAGTCTTTTTATCAAAAAATTAAAATTTAAAGATTTTTATCAAAAAAATCCAGAAATTTGTTATCCTCAACCTAAAAATATTGAGATATTTTTTGTAGGACAATTGGATTTTCCCCTCCAAAAAATTGGATACCTCTTTCTTCTAAAATTTGTGGAGTTTTTTTCATTCTAAAAAAATTAATTTTTAAGGGAGCTTTTTTTCACTGAAAATTTAAAAAATATTTTTGCTACAGAAAAGTTGAGAAATTTTTTTATCCAAAAAAACCTATTTTATCACTTGAAAGAAGTTGAGATAGTCATTTTTAAATTTTATTATATTTTTTATCATACACCAAGATCAAAAGTAACTGTTTAAAGTTTTCGAGTGTATTTCGGTAAATTCGGTTTCGTTGAAGCTAATATGATGATATCGATTACGATTTTCTTCTTCGTTTTCCATGTCAACAGCGGTAAGCCAGGAATTCGGGAAACAGTTCCAACCGCAAGGTTTTCGTTTCGCTATAACTTTCAGTACTTTATTTCGAGTTGCGATCAAAGTTATAAAAATAAGAAAACCTTGCAAACAATTCAAAATATCCGTTATCAAGATACTGAAACAAAATCATTAGTATTACATTTCATTTTGTATTGATTATAGGGTAATCTTTCTAGATTTTGGTGTGTTATTTCAGTACAACGTACAGAGCTTGAAATGTGGGGAAAAATTCATTGCATAGAATTTCTAAAATCCAAGTCAATCCAACAATTGTAGATACTTTTAAATATAAACAGCATCTGTTGAAAATATGATTATTATAATGAGCTTGTAATTTTCTCAAATGATGTACAATCATTAATGTCCTGTACAATCGTTTACCTGCTTCTTAGAGCTTCTTTCCTATGAATGTTAATTCGCGAATGGTGCGTTACTCTTAGTCGTCTACTGGTATCGATAAAAAAGAAAAATGTGCCCAAAAGCAGCACGGCTATTGGTACGTGGTAATACCACCATCTCGTGATATAATCTTGTTTTAGAAACAAAATAATTAACGTTACTCGTCTACTCGATAGTAATAAAAAAATTCAATTGTGAAACCAGTTTTAGAATTAATTCGTCGAATTTTCATGTTCAAAACAGTTGACGTTAACGTACCTTCAAACCAACAATTACTATTTTCAAAATCCGGCTTCATATGTGTACCAGGAAGTGACTGTGATAGTACTACTAGAAAAAGCATCATTACTGGAATTCCATATCCGTACAAAAGATACATTAAGTAGGTTCGAGAATCTTCCAAGTTTTTTACTCTGTCAAAAAAATTACAGGTTGAGAATAGGTACTTAAGGTGGCCTTTATTTTAGACTTTCGAATTTTATTTTATTCTTTTCTTTTGCTTCACTCCTTCAGAGGTGTCCTCAATTTTTCAAAAAAAAAACAACAAAAAAAACAGATATGTTTGTTTGTTTGTTTTTCTAATGGGAGGGGTCTCAAGGTACCACTTGAAATGAAGTTGTGGAAAAATAAAAAATTGGGTATCATTTCTCATGATTGGAACAATTTTGGTAGGTTAGAAGAAAAAAAATGCAGGAGTTCGAAAATTTAGTAACTTTCTATCATTTTTCAAAATGAAGGAGATAGTGGCGCTGCCTAAACTCCAACTAGGGGAAAAATTAAGAACAGTCAATTATTTTTTAATAAAGATCAATACCTAACTTTTAATAATAGAAAAAAAAATTCTCATTTTTTTTTTGGAAAAAGGGGTTAGCAGTTGCCGCTTAAAATTTAGTCAAGAAAAAATTAAAAAATAGAGAATTATTTGGAATTATTTTCCCATGAAAAGAAACAACTTTGGGGGAGGGTGAGGAAAAAAATTGAAAGTCGAAATTAAGGGCCACCCTGGTACTTGAATTACCTACTTTCTAATTTTTATTTTTTTTGAATTGCATAATAAAATGAAAAAATCGAGGAAATCGGTGAAACTATTGTTATCGTATAGGCTTAATGATTATTGAACCCTTACATTGACGCTTTCCAAATGTTGAAAGACGACATACACAACCAGCACCAAGAGCAAAATGAAAAGAAGTAGAAGCTGTACGCTGCAAAAAAAAAATTAAAATTCAATAAAAACATATGTATACCTACATAAAATAGTATATTATTTAACTAGGGAGATAAAGTGATTTTCGACGAATTTTGAGGTTTATTGCCCAAGCAAAGCGAGGAAAATAACTCAAAACTGTTGAAAATCACTTTATCTCCCCTGTTGAATACGATATTTTACGTAATCGTGGGAGATAAAATCTGCATTTACACTTTTAGACCAGCGAGATGGGCATAAAGTTACGTTATCTCCCTCAGTTACATAAAATTCAATTTGACGTTCGTTCGTTCGAATTAGGTACCAGTTTAATTTACTCGTTTACCTTTAATAACGCATGACAACGAATTATGGCGATGTAAGATATCGGTAATTAGGAACAGAACTGTATAATTTATTAAAAAATGTAGAATACATTTTCCTTGGAGATCTCGCAGTTCTGGTAGAGCCAAATATAGCAGTATAATGATGAGCAGAAATACAACGGTGGCTATTTCTAACATGGCGAAAATTATTATTGGAGCGATACTTGGTGCGTCGTCGTCTGTTTTTTCGATACATAATAATGCGATTTGATGAAATGAATTGTTCTCAGCGTCCATCTCATTGATGCAATATCTGAATTTATCATGATAGGTACTTAGTTAGATCGTTTTACTTTTATGTAGGTACGTTGATAGGTATCTGTGCATACATAAGCAACGAAAATATTTTAGAATAATTAAAGGTACATACGTGGCTGGTTCGAATTCTACTCCCTTATACTCCAAGTATTCATCCGTCTCGTTGATGGTATATCGCTCATCAGGCAATTCTCTATCCAGTTGCCATAGTGAATCGCCATTATTACAAACGAAATCCAATGGTCTATCATTTTCACACGTAGGTGTGCTGTAATTTAAAAGCAATACACCGTCCGGACAACAAACGTTTATGCTTACGGTGACAGGCACGATTACAGCAAGGAGTAACCATATCGGTACTTGAGTCGTCATTTAACTGATCGTGAGCTTGAACTGAAAATGAACCGGTATTTGAAATGAAAATGAAATTCTCGCGCGCGCAACACGAATAAAAAAAATTATCGTGTTATCGTTTGCCAAGTAGTTTTCAACATACCTACACTTATTTCGTTCACCTGCTACTTGCGCAATGACCGCATACCTGCCAACTAAAATTAACCTTACTATGTATGTATTTAAAAGAAAAATGAAAGTCAAGATAAACGCTTCCAAACATAAGCTATGGCCAGAAAATGCAATAGGAAGGTAAAAAAAAATGAAGGGAATACCAGGCGCCGATATAAAATTTATCTGTATTTGCCCAATGCCTCTGTATTCTTATAAAATTTAAAATTTACAACATATTTTAATATTTGTACATTTTTTTTCAATAGCTTTTAGAAATGCTAAAATTCTATGCCAAATTTGAAATCAACGACGTATCCGGTGATCCATTAACGGACCATGATATGATGCAACTTCATTATTCCAGAATTGTGTCCTTGAAAGTAATATTATCTTGAACTCGGATTGGAACCTGAAATTATAATTTACGCGAATAATTTTTTTCTTTATTCATTTATAGTACGCCGTCTTCGCAAAATTCCCAGAACTGCGAAAATTCGCTTTAGCAACTGTCGCCAATACCGACACCAGAGATGCGCTTTTGGAGCATTTTAAAGCTCTAAAGTAAGCTTTTGGATTTAAAAAATAAATTTAATGAAATTTAAATACCAATGAGGTGTCTAATTGACGAAATGGTCTAATTTTAGCGAAGAAAAGTTACAAGAGATCGCTGTGTATTTGAAGTTAATTCCACCACCTGAAAGAAGACAAATTGAGAACTGGTTTAGATTAGATTCGCCTTTCCTATTAGAACTTTTGGTAAGCGTACCAAAATAAATTTGAATTTATCGAATTTATTATCATTTTCAAACTGAGAAATTTTTTCACAGATCTCAAGGCACGAACAAAGACCTTCTCAGTTAGAAGCTCTTAATTCTATGCCTTTGTATCCGACTGAAGATATCATCTGGAATGAAAATATAGTCCCTACTGAATATTTCTCTGGAGATGGATGCTTAGCTTTACCGAAATTAAATTTACAATTTTTAACGCTGCATGATTATTTATTGAGGAATTTCAACCTGTTTCGACTGGAATCGACATGTAAGATATTTATTATTACTCGAAATGATCGGTATAATTAAAGAATTTATTTTCACTCTTAATTATTTGTATGGTAATTTTTCAGATGAAATTAGACAAGATATTGAGTATTCGTTGATGAGATTGACTCCTTGGTAAGTAAAATTTTTAAAAAATAGTACAAAACTATTCACATTTGATAAATCCATAGGACTTCCAATCAGAATTTTTTTTTAAAACTGTAATAAATGCATTATATAATCTACCTACCTAATTATTTTTTTTTTTTCTTTGTCTTCGTACAGGAAAGCTGAGGACGGAGGAGCCTACTTTGGTACACGAACTAGAATGGCCCAACCTATCACTAATTTTACTGTTGTTGAAGTAATGAAGCCAAAAATAGGTAGGTATTTTTTAACAAAAATTTACTCCTAGACATCCGAATTCTCTTTTTAAATGAATTTTATTTTTATTCTAAAGGTGAAAATCAACCAGCTCGGGTAAAAGCAGACGTTACCCTTCAGTTAAATCTAAAACCATCAATAAAAGCCGAATGGGAAGGTTTACGGAAACACGATGTGTGTTTCTTACTAACAGTGAAGCCTCCTTTACCAATAGGTACCATTGAATTCATATTGGAAACAAGGCTGGCAATATTTAATTTACTCCAAAATTTCAGAAATGAATATAAATATACTCCGGAATACTCCCACAAGTTTTCAAAAATAAATGCAAATTGCGCAATTCCTATTAAAATCACTTTTTTTTGAGAAAAAACTCCAATTTTTTAGAGAATAAAATTCTGAGTTTTCTTGCAAGAAAATACCTAGATGAAAGAATTTTCTCAATTTTTTTAGGATAAAATTTTTTTAATCCCCTATTTTTAGAAAAAAAAATTCACTTTTTTGGAGAACAAAATTTCTCAATTCTTTTGAGTAAAAATATTAATCCTTAAATTTTTGAAAAAAAATATCTCAATTTTTTAAAGAAGAAAATCTCATAAAAATTTTGAGCTAAAACAATTTCTCATTTTTTTGGAAAAAATCTCTTTCCTTGCAATTTAAAAAAATTCTCAATTTAGTAAGAAAAAAAATCTCAATTTTTATGAGGAGAAATCATGATTGTTTGTCTCAATTTTTTTGGGAAAAATCTTTCATTTTTAAAATTAAAAAAAAAATATGGGAGTTTTGAAAGAACTTTGTGCAAAAAATTCTTCACCAGAATTACATTTTTCTATAGAAGAATTTTTAATGAGAAAATATTTTTCAAAATAATTTCTCGTTGTTGAGGATAAAAATCGTTTTAGTTTTTTGAAGAAAAAATTCCCTATTTTCAGTAAAAAAATTCTTCATTTTTTTGGGAAACAAAATTTCTCAACGTAAAAATGGTGACTTAAATTTTTGAAGAAAAAATATCTCAATTTTTTGAAGAAGAAAATCTCCGATTATTTTGTTAAAAATTTCCCTTTTTTAAATATTTTTGGTAAAAATGATTTCTTGATTTTTTTGTAAAAAATTTCTAACTCTTTTTAGTAAAAATATTATTTCTCAAATTTTTAGAGAAAAATATCAACTTTTTTGGGTTTAAAACAATTGTTAATTTTTTGAAAAACATTTCTCCGTTTTCCCGGAATATTTTTTTTCTTGCAATGAAAAAATTCTCAATTCTATTAAAAAGAACTTTTCATTTTTTGTGACACCAATCTCATAATTAATTTTTTGAAATAAATTAGGCTATCTATTTTTTGGAGAAAAAACCTCTGGAAGAAAATCACTATTTTTTTGGACTAAACAAATTTCTCATTTTTGGAATAAAAAAGCTTCAATTTGGAAAAATATTTTTTTTAGTATTTTTTAATTTTTTATCATTTTTTGGGAGCAAGAAATAAAAACCTTCAATTTTTTCCCGTAATAATATTTTTCAAATTTTTAAAGGGACATTCCTCTGTTTTTTAGAACAAAAAAAAAATCGTTCTCACATTTAACGTTAAAAATTTCCAATCCGCCACCCCTCTGGCAAAAAATCAAGCTTGACCTTAAAAAATTCTAAGCTGCCAGCCATGTTTGAAAGTGATATTCGTTAAGAAAAATGTATCATTAATGCGCATCTCTTTCATTAGGCACTCCTTTGACGTACAATAAAGCGTTCCTGGAGCAAACTGGTCTCACTTATGTGAGAGGATGTGAAGTTGAAGGAATGCTCGATCAAAATGGTCGAGTTATTGAAGATGGTCCTGATCCCAAACCAGAAATACCTGGAGATACACGCACTTACCGATTACTTTTAGATCAAAACCAGTATCATATCGATATGAATAGTGTATCCGAAGGAAATGAGGTGAGTCTTGTGTAATTTCATAATCCATATTGGAAGACTCGAATGTTCCTACTTTATCTTAATGTGTTTTAAATTCTGACAGGACGTGTATGAAACATTTAATGTGATAATGCGAAGAGCTCCAAAAGAAAACAATTTCAAAGCTGTCTTGGAAACTATTAGAACGTTGATGAATACAGAATGCGTAGTACCGGACTGGATCCACGACATTATTTTAGGTTATGGAGATCCCAGCTCGGCACATTACATGCAGTATGTTCCATCTTTAAGAAATATTTTATTTCTAGTTTTGATTTAAGATAATATAAACATGCAAATTATTATTCAACTAGGATGCCAAATGAAATACCCACTTTGGATTTCAACGATACATTTTTGGATATGGATCATCTGAGGAATAGTTTCCCGGATTACAAAATCGGTGTTGAAGTGAATGATCCTAAAAAACTGGTTCCACCATTTAGGTAATAAAGAAGTTTGAAGAAAAATCTAGCTAAATACGACATAATAATTTAAATCCCGAATGTTTATTTAGAATAACGTTTCAACAAGCTGTTCTAAAGAAAAAGAAGGAAGCCGGAGAAGATATCGCGGAAGAAGAACTAAATAAAAAAGCCATCACTGTTGAACCTTACATCATTCCCAGTCGGGGACCTTACCATTTTAACGAACCGAAAAAGTACTTTATTTTTGTTTTTTTATTTTTTCAAAGTATTGAAGTCCTTTATATACCGACTGCTTAATTGCAGGACCTCGTAACCCACCATTTTTGAAAAAGTGAGGTTTTTACATTTTCTGGAGAAACTTCAAAAACCTGACTTTTTCAAAAATGGTGGGTTACGAGGTCCTGCATCTAAGTAATCGATACGTATTTCATTTGAACTTTATCATTTTAGAAATACCGTCCCTTTTACGCCTACTCAAGTCGAAGCGATCCGTTCCGGCATGCAGCCTGGTTTAACGGTTGTAGTAGGTCCTCCTGGTACTGGTAAAACGGACGTAGCTGTGCAAATCATTTCGAATATCTATCATAATTTTCCCAATCAAAGAACTTTAATAGTGACACATTCGAATCAAGCTCTAAATCAGTTATTTGAGAAAATCATGATGTTGGATATCGACGAAAGACATTTGTTACGTTTAGGTCACGGCGAAGAAGCTTTAGAAACTGAAAAAGATTTCAGCCGGTAAATAGGCGAATAATAACTTGATTGCAGTTTTCGTTTTCGGATTATTAATTGGAAATTTATCTCGTTTCAGATATGGACGAGTCAACTACGTATTGTCAAAACGATTAGAGTTACTTAATGAAGTGAAAAGACTGCAAAATAGTTTGGATGTTCCGGGAGAAGATATGCATACATGTGAAACCGCCGGGCACTTTTTCCTATATCAAGTACTCTCTCGATGGGAAAAATTCTTATCGGTAGTGAAACCAGAAAATGAAAAGGTTAGAAAACATTATTTAAAATATTACTTAATACCTACGTAAGTTATTATTAATTTAAGTGTCGAATTAATGAATAGATTGTTCCGGTCGATGTAATACAACGCGAGTTTCCATTTCACTGTTTCTTCGATGATGCTCCGAAACCACTTTTCAAAGGTAAAACTTACGAGGAAAATTTAGAAATAGCAGAAGGTTGTTACAGGTAAAGAATAGATTCACTTCGTATGATCATTTCCCTCTTGGGAAACAAATATTAATTTTTTTTTATGCTGTAGATATTTAGAGAAAATATTCACTCAGTTGGAAGAATTTAGAGCTTTTGAATTACTCCGCAGTGGCCTTGATCGGTCTAAGTATTTATTGGTAAAAGAAGCCAAAATCATAGCAATGACTTGTACTCATGCTGCTTTAAAAAGACAAGACCTAGTGGACTTGGGTAAAAATCTTAATTTTTTTTATGAATGTTGTATAATCATTTAAGTCAGACATTTTCATGACCAATTTTCCCAACCTTAGGTTTCAAGTACGATAACATCTTAATGGAAGAAGCTGCTCAAATTCTCGAAATTGAAACTTTCATACCGCTCCTACTTCAGAATCCTCAAGACGGATTTAATCGCTTGAAACGTTGGATAATGATCGGAGATCATCATCAGTTGCCTCCCGTTATTAAAAACATGGCATTTCAAAAGTATTCCAACATGGAGCAGTCTTTATTCACGAGAATTGTTCGTTTAGGGGTTCCCACCATCGATTTAGATTGTCAAGGTCGTGCTAGATCAAGGTTCGTCGTCGTTCATTTTTCATAAAATCTTTTTCTATATTTAAAAAAAAAATCGTAATCGCCGAATGTTTTTTTTTTTAGTATTTGTAATCTCTACAATTGGAGATATAAGAAGCTAGGAAATCTCAGCCATGTAGAAAGGATGCCCGAATATCAGTTCGCCAATCCAGGATTCCAGTTCGAGTTCCAATTAATAAACGTAGAAGATTTCGAAGGGGCCGGTGAAACTGAACCGAAACCTTTCTTTTATCAGGTAATAAAAGGGCGATCTTCTCCCTTCGGAAACTTGATTTATAAGTAGATAAAATCATGAAAAATTATCTGTGAAATATTTTCTCTCGCGACTCTTGAACAATATCCCATTTACCCATGTTCTAATAATGCTAATCCTCTGGTTTATTCTGCAGAATTTAGCCGAAGCCGAATATTGCGTGGCTCTCTTCATGTACATGCGTTTGATTGGTTACCCTGCGCATAAAATTTCCATATTAACTACGTACAATGGTCAAAAACAAATGATACGTGAAGTTATACAACAACGTTGTGGATCAAATCCACTCATTGGTCAACCACACAAGGTAAATCGACAAATCTCTCCAGGTAAAACAATTTTAGATTTTCTTCTACTTGGACAATTTATTCTCGTTACAGATAACAACTGTAGATAAGTTCCAAGGTCAACAAAATGACTACATTATATTATCTCTAGTCCGAAGCAAGGCAGTTGGTCATTTAAGAGATATTAGAAGATTGGTTGTAGCTATGTCGAGAGCTCGTCTAGGACTGTATATATTTGGAAGAATCTCCTTGTTTAAAAATTGTTTCGAATTGACTCCAGCTTTTAATCAGGTGATTACCTATCTTACCTAACGTGATGATTTTTTTAAATAAAATTTATTTTAATGTGAATATCTGTCTTTTTATTAGTTGATGATGAGGCCACCGAAATTACACATTCATCCGGAAGAAACTTACCCCTGCCACAGACCGTTGAATGTACCGTTTCCCAACCCACCTTATATTATCGAAGATATGACTCAGATGTCATTTTTCGTCTATGATTTTTATATGAAGAAAGTCCAGACTATGAAACAAACGTATTATGTAAGTACATAGAACGGGCACTTTACCATAGACCTTTTTATAATGTATTTAAAATACAAATATCCAACATCCTTGTAATTTTATCTTTATTACAGGAACAATTTCCAAAGCCTGGTGCTTTCATTGCGACAGCTCCCAATCGTAATGTTCCAATTCATCCCGGAGGTGAGAAAGATTCCGATAGCGAAGATGAAGAAGAAGACCTACCTACTCTCAAATCAAACCCCAGAGCTATTTCAGATAATCCAATGGAAGTGGTAGATAGTGAAATGGAGGATCAAACAGGCCAACCTTTGGGCACAGAAGTAAACGATCATGATTCGGAATCTCTCCAATCAGATCTTAAAGTTATTCCAGATAATCCATTCGAAGTGGAAGATAGTGAAATGGAAGACCGAACAGTCCAACCTCTGAACGACAGATCAAAAGATCAAGATTCAGAATAATGTGGAAGCTATTTTTGTAAAAATATAATGTAGCTGTAAATACATTTTTTTAATTTTATTATTTGCGCATTCGGTAAAATTCTATTTTAATTATGCTAAAAAGTAACGGAATTTTTTTTTCGATGCGAATTAGGTGAGTAGGTTCCTTCAATTTGCTACAATACGAATATAGGCAAGGTAGGCTTTAGTCAAGCTTTAGTCAGTGACGGCAACTTGGAATTTTCTAGAGTGAAGCTCAATTTTTTCTGGAAGTGGTAGAGGGCTGGAAATTATTTAATATTCAAAGTGAGATTGATTATGTTCTCAAAACAAGAGGATATTTCTTTTTTTTTCTCCATAAGAATTAAGATTTTTTTTTACTACGAAAACATTACAAAAAAAAATTAAATTTAAAACATTTTTCATTCCTCCCACCTCTCACAAAAAACCTCTTTCATAACAAAAAAAAAATGAAAAAGTTTTTTAATATAAAAAAATGAGAAATTTTTCCATTCGAAAAAATTAAGAAATTGTTTTTTTTTACCTATTTCCCCAAAATTTTTTTTTTTTTCAAAATTCTTTTTAAAATTTTATTCCGATTTTTTTTAATTAAAAAAATTTGCACCCATCTGAAAATTAAAAAATATTTATAATTATATTCCAAAAATTGAAAAAAAAAGTACTTATATAAAAAAAAAATTATCTTGTAAAAAT
>FIZV01067247.1:0-13672 GCA_900050545.1 Trionymus perrisii | reverse complement strand
TTTATTCCAAAAAAATTGCAGATTTTTAACTTCAAAAAAAAAAAAAAAAGAAAAAATGAAAAAATGAAAAAAATTAGTTTTGCAAAAAATTAAAAAAATTTGTTTTTTTTCTCCATCAATTTGAAATTTATTTTTGCTATAACAAAAGAAATGAAATTTTTTCATTATAAAAAAAATGAGAAATTTTGTTACTTCCAAAAAATTGAAAAAAAAAATCTTGAAAGTATGTTCATCATACATACTCGTATTTATATAGGTCCAAAAAAAAAACTAGAATTTTTTTCAGAAGAAAAAAAGTACTTTTATTCCAGGATATTTGAAGAATTTTTTCCCCCAAAAAATTAGGTTTCCATCTTTTAAAAGTTCAAAAGATTTCTTTATCAAAGAAAATTTTAAAAAATGGGAAATTTAGGTAATTACTTCTAAAAAATTGAAAGATTTTTTCTCCAACAATTAAACAAATATTTTCACTTCATAAAATTTCAAAAAAAAAATCACTAAAAATTTCGAGAAGGATCTTTCTACAGAACAATTGAGATTTTTTTTCTAACAAAATTGAAGTTATAAATTTTTTTCTGCAATAATTTGAAGAATATTTTGACATGAATAAGTTTTATGGCTGGAGGTCATCTCGAAATGTTGGTCACATTTTTTGTTCCATTTCTGGCCACTTCTTTAAAAGATATTTTGTTAGACTTCTAAAAACATAAACTAAAAAATTTGTTGTGCCATTTTTGGTCACGTACTTACGTCTTATGGCTGGGCGTCATCTTGAATTTTCTCCAAAATATTGAGAAATTTGCCCCCCCCCCCAAAAAAAAAAGAAAAGAAAAAAGAACTGAGATATTTTACTCGGGAAGAAATTAAAATTTACATTTTTATCCTAAAAGAATTAATTTCGTTTTTTTTCAAAGAGAATTGAAAAAAAAATCATTAATTTTTTTTTAAATTTTTATTATCAAAAAATTGTGAAATATTTTTTTTCAAAAAACAAAAATATTTTTTTCTGGAAAAAATCAGAGTTTTGATCTTTTAAAAAATGATTTTTTTTATGAAGAAAAATTTAAAAAATTTTATTCCAAAAAAATTGTAAATTTTTTGTTTAAAAAAAAATTATTAAAAAATTTTTTTTCCAATAAATGAAGAATATTCATAGACATAAATGTTTGCTTTAATTTAATTTTTCCTTGACCATTGAATTTCTGAGATAGGCATATTTTTTTTTCTGTTTACTGGTACTGAAGTTTTGGCAGGTTGCTCTCTGAACATCCTATCTCGACTATTTCTACTAAGTACCTATACCTAATTTCACATTTTTTACTTCATAAACCTATTTTTTTCAGGTTTCAAAGAAGACACCAACGTTCATCGGGACTTCGTCAACTATATTAAATCCGAACTCTCCGAATGGATAGCACCTCCTAATTGGTCAAGCACTTGTGGTCAACTATGGAACATGAACAAAACCCTGATCGTATCTTACAACCACGATGAAACCGTCAATCAACACTCATCTTTGTTATGGAGCCCAGTCGTTCAGAAATGGGCCAACGTTCAAGATATAGATAAACTAAAAAACTACCTAAGTAAAGTCATCGAAAGGTAAGTGTCCCTTGGGTAATGAAAAATTTCTGTTTTCCGTACTTATTAATTTTTTCCCATTCGGGTGTAGCCGTCCGTCCAACAGTTGGGCAGCCATGGCCGAATTTACACCTACATTATGGACGATTCTTACCTATCAGACGATTGGTCTAAGAGAAATGGCCACCAGTGTCAACGTAAACGTTACCAATTGGTTCAGGGGTGTTTGGGGTAAAACGTGTAATATTGTTGCGGTGGATTTCTTCAGAGGTACTGATATCATTGACGCTGCCATCGAATGGAACGTTAGAAGAAGTACGAAGCATATCTGTGATATTCGTTAGATTAAAAATAAGACTTGTTTTTACCTATACTTTCAAATTTTCTTATTGTTTTTATTGCTGTTGTTTTTGTTGTTACCAATGTCCATGAAAAAAAATGTGAATTTTCCCATTTTTTTTAAAGATTATTTTTGAGTGGTCGATAAGGTGGAATTTTTAGTTGAATTTGAAATTTTTGGACAATTTTATAAAATATATTTTATTTAAGTATAAAATATACATAGGTTCATTGTATAAAAAAAAAAAACAGAAGATTTGATCAATTTATGCATTACCTTGCCTTAACATACTCTCTATTAGGCTCAATTTACTTTCTAGGGTATTGACGCCTTCTATCAGGGCTTCGTTTAATTGATCCAAAGCATCGGTATGGGCAGTCTGAAAAAATAACGATAAATATTAATTTTATAGCTGATTATTTGATTGTAAATTACCCCACTGGTATTCACCTTGACTTTAACTAGTAAACTTCTGAGTATCAATTTGACAGAATTAAGTTGCTGGACAGCTTGAGCCTCTGGGGCTACGGAATGGAAGGCTGATTGAACTAAAATTCAGAAAAATTTTCCAATAAATACATCAAATGGAGAGAGAGTGTGAAACAATTATCGAGAGAGAAAAGTACCTTCGGCTAGTTCTATACACCAGTTTATAACGATTTTACATTGATCGGTTGTATGTTCCCAACCTGGATCTTGGGTAGCTACTCGATAGGCTTTTTGTAAATTACTGATGATCTTCAAGTAATCTTCTAACGTTTTGGTTTCCTTCGTGGCTACCAAATCGGCGTATAATTTCCATATTTCAGCATTGTTTAGAACCTGAGTATGAAAATTTTAGCATTAATATACTTCTAGAGAAAAAAAATTGGAAAATTGATCAGTGTTGGCAAACCTGAGATGTAAGCCGACCAAAAAGTTTCAAAGCTTGTTCTCTCAAAGAAACCACATCATCGCAGACTTGAACTAGACCGATAGCTTTGACTAAAATTCGTAATACTTCTACATCAACGTGTTTGCCTCTTAGATCCAGTAATCTATGGTAACATCGAATCACCTGTTCCAAATCAGATCATTAAATTAAATAAATCAAGTTCTATACTTATTTTTTAATCTATAAATTGTAGAAGAAAGACCAAAAACGCGACGAATATACTTCTATCGTCACATATCCCCGCTATTCTTCTATTTTTATACCATATTTATGTGGAACGTCATCTACCTAATCTTTTGGCAGATGCGATGCATTATATGGACTTTTTATTCTTACACACAAATCTACTCACTTCTTCAAAATCAGCACAATCTGTACTAACAGCCATTAAATTATCCCATACCATCCAATTATCGTAATTACATTTGACAGCTTCTTGGAGAGCTCTCCAGGCTCGATCTTTTTGGCCCATTTTAACATAAGCTTTGGCTAAATTATTCCAAGCTTCGAAGCACTAAAAATACACCATTATTAATTCACTTAGAAAGTGCATATTTTGAGGTAGCCAATATAGCTTACATCTGGTTCTAGAGAACAATATCTCCGGAACGCTGTGGCACATATGTCCCAGTTTTCTTGACACATGGCCGCGTACCCAAGATTAAACCACAATGGTATTTGTAAATTGTTAATTTCCAAGGATTTTTGAAAATGTGGTATGCTTTCTTGATACTAGAAAATTAGAAAAGAATTAAAATTAGGAAAATTGTGTTTGTATATTTTTGTTTGGAAATATCCACTTACTCGTTTCCTTTGGAAATAAAACAAAGCCCAGTGTTTCTGAGCCCGACTACTTCTACACTTGGATAATTCCCAAGCTTTCTGGTAACATGTTTCGTCATCAGTTGCATCACCAAGTAAACACCATAATTTTACAGTCTCCTGTTTGGACATTTCTTGACGAATAACTTCAGCAGCCTATTAAACAATTTTCAAATAAATTACGAAGTTTCATCAAAGCTGGCAATTTAGATATCGATGATACATACTTTGTGCCTCAACTTGAGATAATTATAACAAGCTACTATCTCTTCCCACATTTGTAAATGGAGGTAAATATCAAGAGCTGATTGGATGGCACCTACTTCTACCAGTAATTTAGCCAACTCTGTTTCTAATTTCCATTTAGGGACCATGTATGAACAGAATATGAATGATATGCGTTCTATTACAGATGGTTCATTTGATTCCATATCGGTGATTAAAGACTGAAATGATAAAATAATCCAATATGTGGATAATCCAGTCTGTAGCTTGCAAGTAGTAGATTCGTTTAATACCTGGATCTGAGTGATAGATCGTTCGATCGTACGACTACCTTCGGCTTCGAGACGTGATCTGAATAAAAGGGCTGCCATTTGTAAAGACCAAACTTTAGGTTGCGATAATAAGCACTGAAAATAATCATCGTGAGAAAAGTGATACCTTTTTGTCAAAAATTCGATACAAAACACTTACATTTAAATACGGCGAAAGTTCTTCCAACTGAAGTTTATCCTTCGGTTTGCTTTTCTTCATTAGAACGCTGAAAAAAGCCATAATCAGTTGCAAAATCCAACTATCGTATAAAATTGCACACAAAAAACATTACAATGATGCCATAATGGCGCTCTGTTGTGTTCCATTCAAAGATGGAAACTTCTTAACGTCTTCATCAGTGAACTTGATCTCAGGTAACCGAACCTCATCATCTAATCGTAAATCTTTCGGTAAACTTGTACCATTTATTTCAGCTCCGTCCAAAAAAGTAGACAAAACGGAGTCCACTTTCAAAGTAAGCTGGGCAATATCACGTTCCTGGTAACGAGTTCTTTTCCCCAAAGCACCTAAAACCGTTCCAAATTTAAAAAAAAACTCGAATGAGAACCGCAATGCTTTTGATTTTTGATATTCGTACCAACGAGAGAAGCTTGAAGGTGTAAGCTCCTGTTGACCTGATCGAGCCAAGGTTGTACTTTGGATATTTCCGAATATAATTGCAAACTGATCTGAATCGATTCCAAGTGAAGAAATATTTTCAAATGAGAATCGTCAGAGCTGAACTGTTTTTCTAAGGAAGATACGAGAGATGTTAATTCTGCATGGAGGACTGGCGATGGATCCGATAATAAAGATTGTCGAATGTAAAGAGTTCTCATGAGCCACCATTTTTTACTCTGTAAAAATTTTTCCCAATATAATTGAACTACAAAACAATATATAAAAATTTGTTTAGAAGAATTACCGATAAGTTGATATCCGATCGAAAAATTAATTCTGCCAAAACTAGTAAAAACGGTTCGCGAGTTGTAGAAGAAATTGCATCGTCGACTGTGTTTAAATAATCGATTATGTGTTTTTTGATTTCATCAAAATTTGTGTTTTCAGCATCCGAACATTTCGTCAAATATTTCAAAAAAGTATCATTGCTGTGGACATACGTAAAAATAAACGATGAATTAAACGTTTGTGAAAATATCAAATTAAAAATTCGTTAATCGACTTACTCCTTCGGTCCAACGGGACCAGTCCAGTTGTATTGAACAAAATGGTACAGACTAGCGATGCCCACTATCAAGACATCAGTTTCGTTATAACTGTTGAAGAATTCAAAATTAATTAATTTCCGGTGAGTATTGACTCAAGTTACAATCAATCTGATTACTTTTGTTGGTCGACTCCAGCTATGAAATTATCTATCGTTGATTTCAGGTACTGAAAAGGATCAGCTACGTTAAATATATTTTCACAGCTGGTGGCATCTTGGTGAAAAACATCGGTCATGAAACACTGCACTATTTCAGCATATTTACCGGCCAATAGATTGGCATTGAATTTTCCTCCATCTGAAATAGTTTCTCAACGTTTACAAAATGTTGAATTTATTAATTATAAAATCGGGAAATCTTATGAATTACCTGTTTCTGAGATGTTCAAAGGGTACGTCAGGAGACTGGTTTCAACGGCTGAAAGTTCCATTAAACCATCTATGAGGACCGGACTGAGGTTTTATACATCCGTTGAGAAAAAACTTCACAATATAGAAAGAATGCAGCACAATTTAATTTAACAATTACGCTGAAATTTAGCACATGCTCAACACATGCCGAAAAAAATTCAAAAAACGTTATCACTTATCATCGAACATGTTGATAAAAATTTGATGACGCATAAAGCCGAAAAAATCTACTTCCCCTCACTCATTCCACTTCCATGTTCCCTTCACTCTACCTTCAGCCTTCAAAAAAGTTTTTTTTTGCCAAGTTCGCAACTTCCAGTGTTTTCTTTTGTTTAATTTTCTTATCACAATTAATTTGTTCACTTTTAATTATTTTCTTCTTTTAATAATTGTGTTAAATTAAGTGAGCATCGAGATTCCATCAAAATTATCTCGAGGAATCTCAACTTTTGATTGAAGACTAGGACCTTGTTTGTGTTTTGAAATATCCATCGATATCCATCAATATACTGATACGCATTTCACTTTTTATATTCGCATTTAGCTTTCATTTTTCTATTATTTTATATATTTAAAAGTTTTTTTATGGATTCGAACAGCTCAATGAACATGGAAATGGAAGGAGAAGACGACTTGAACGTTCCATTCGCCATCAGAGCTTCTGCTTACATGAATACAATTTCGCAAATGGTAAGTACTCTTGTGTTTCAGTGGAAGTGTTTGAATTTGAGAACCTATAAGAAATGTGAATGAAATTTCACAGGTTCGTGAAATTTCCGAGAAATATGCACAATTACAGTTGGATGCGAAATTCAAAGAACAATTAGATATGAAACTTGAATTGATGCATCGTGAAATACAAACGATCAACAAATTATTAGTTCCTTATTTACCTGAAGAATGAAATGTGTTTTGTTTTAATGGCTTGTCCTGCTGTGAATTTCCTCGATTTTAGAATTTAGTCAAGTTAATATTAAGATATTAGATTTTATAATTATTTTAAACTTTTTTCAATGCGATATTTATAATAAAAGTATTATCGAGTATATCATCTGCGTGTTTAAATATTTTTAATAACGAAAATAAAATGTATTACCGATATCTATGTGGTGTTTATTTGAAAATTGACAACGAATGGGTTTATGCACAAAAATATCTACTCATAAATATTTTTTTATATTACACATTTTATTTTACACAACTAATATTTGTTGTTCCATTAGTAAACGATAATTACAAAAATCATAATACAATTATAAAACACGAAATATCTGAATATCAGTCAAATTCATTCGAATATTTCTGAAATAAACATCTAGTACATAAAAATGGCACAAATATCCATGTCGACTGGAATCTAAGTCTTCATATAATGGAATGAAATTATTTACAATAGCAAAAGTCCATTTTGCTCTTACTTGGACGTAAACAGCTCTAGCTAGGCTATAATCGAGCTAGGAATTGATATTCGACAACGAAAGACTACGTTTATACGTCGCATCACTTAAATCTAAAGAATCGTTTAGTTTAGTATCGAACTTGAATTCTTCCATGGCTTTGTTTACATTATTTTTAAGCTCTAACATGGCATTTTTATAATTAGATGGTAATTTCCGCGATTTTTTTTCGGTATCCTGAGCATTCGATTGAATTCCACTGTCGTCATCTTCTATTCGTTTCAAGATGTTTTGTTTCACCGGTGAATCGATACTGCGAGCCGGAGATGACGAGGCTGGTCGAATCAAAGCGTCGAAATTTTCATGACAGGATGGAACTGATGCTACGGTATCGTCTAAATCTAGCGTCACCGAATGGTGGCCGAATTCGGGATGAATGTCGAAATCGATTTTTCTTGTGACGGTCTCTTGTATTTTACTACAATGAAAGTATTTAGTTTAGTATGTAGACAAACAAATTATTCAGAGGAAAATTTGATTAATTACCCGACACGATTTTTCAAATTCGTTATTTCTTCTTCTTTCATTTCCAATAAACGATGCGATCTTTTACATTCAATTTCTAAAAGGTGAACTCTTTCTTTGAGATATTTATTTTCCGAAACTACGTGAGCTAATTTCGATTCTATAGCTACTTTATTATTTTTTTGTTCATTTAATGCCTGAAATTAAAAATTACGAAGAGGTTACTTTTTTTTTAATTGCAATAATTTTAATATAAATTGCTTACTTTGTTTTCTTTATATAATTTATTAATTAAATCAGTCAAATGTTTCAAAGATTCTTGATGAGTTTCTGTTTTTTCATTTACAGATTGCATATTTTCCAATAATTTCACCAAAGCTTTTAATTTAATATCGTCTTTCTCTCTGTTTGGCTTTTCTATCCTGAAAAAATCTCTGTTAGAATATTCAAATTATTTACAAGTTGAAAAAAAAAGGAAAATATTCGTACGGTTTCTCCATTTCTAATAATTTTCTGCGAAGAGTATTTCTCGGATCTTGCGAGCTAATGCTGTATGCATTTCTTGGATTTTCGTAGCACTGAGAACTGGAAGATTTACACTGTTTGGTTTTGGAGGAGTGTAATAAATTATGCATTTCGCTTACTATATTCACCAGTTCACGATCATCTAAACAAATCATCATAATTATACAATATTATAATTTCACAATAGCGCGAATTAATTCCTCAAGCACGAGCTTACTCTTTTCTAGTAATTTCTTATTCAAAATATCCATTAATAACTCGAACTTTTTGACTTTGTTACTTTTACCATCATCTTCACATTTCGGTGCCACAGGGTTGGAGAATATCGACGAATATTTACAAGTAGAGTCGCAAACAACAACTTCGTTCCTTTCTCCAGGTTTTTGAGGACTATCAGCGAGCACTTCGAACCAAGTTTTGTTTTTACTAGGTGTTTGTAGCAAAGGTTTAGGAGCTGGTTTTGCTTTCGCTGATGTGGTCCGATTAACACGGCTAGACTGGGTCGTTTTCTTGCAATTTTTTACATTTTGACAGCTGCACGGGCGAGTGTTTGATTCTAATTGTTTGATATCTTTGCGAAATTGTTTCAGGGCTACGTTACATGTACATTCGTGTACGAAATCTTCCTGAGTGGAACTCACTTTACATTGCGGTTTCGATGGCATTCGACGGCTGGTCATGTTCGGCATGGAATTTTTCGTATTACATAACGATAAAAACACTTATTTAATGTATTTTTTCATCAATTTTTTGGAAAAAACACCTAAAAAGCGGTTGATTTTCCACTTTGTTTACCAAAATTTGAAAAAAAAATCAACATGAATTTTTTTGGTTGATGGGATCGCGCGAGCATCACAGCATCGATCGCAGTCATACAACTGTGGTGGGCATTGCAACCAAAAATCGTAATTACCGGTAAATTATAAAATAACGGAAATTTTGAGAAAACCTACCAGGTCAACTATGAAGGGGGGAGCCATTGCAATTTTGTTTTTGAAATTTATCTTCTGTTTTAAATTTTAGCTTGGGGCTAGATTTTTGGAATTTCCGTTGATTTTGGCGCATTTAATGATCGAGTTCGGTATAAATTTCGCGTTTCAACTATTTTTACTATAGCAAAGCAAGAATTCTTATTTGGATTCAATTTAATTTAACTCCTCTTTCTATTGCTTTGCTTTGTTTTGTCGAAAAATCGAAGCTCCGTTGTTTTGTTCGTTGCAAAAGCTTAAGATTATAACATGTCCTCAAATAGTGTAAATCACTAATCACTTCTGTAAGTATTAATTGATTCTAAAACTGAACCAGTCGTTGATTGATAACCATATTTAATTGATCGACCGAAGTCCGAACGAATATCAGAATAATAAGATTGGTCAATTATCACGTTTTATCGAGACATAGGTAACTGAGTACAGTCTCCCGTGTTTATTTTCTTTACATATTATTCCAATTCTGTTCTGTGTTTCCAGGAATATCGCTGCGCGTTTAGTATTTTATGAATTTACGTTTCCATAACCAGGAAAAAGTTCGAATTCGAATAAACAACATCCATTTGAATTCGGTAGATTTCGAATAAGTAGGTAATACTCGCGCGTGTATTATTAAAAATGAAAATTTATATTAGCAACAGCGCGTAATTTTGAACTTTAATGTTACTATTTTGACTTCGCAGACACTCCGGCGTAAACGTGAATCGGCATACGCCGGTATTTATCGTGATATTGTAGCGCATAGCCGCAGATATCGATTCGGAAATGCTTCGAAAGTTGAATCAACTAACCCTGCGCGTACTTTTGAGTCATGTTTTTGGAAAAAAAATGTATTCGTCATTGCAACGGAATTTCTTTTTACGCCATAAAATGATACTCGTGCTGTAATTTTATACTCGGATTTAATGCTACCAAAAAGATATTTAATCATCATTCGGAGCAACTGCAGTCGAATTGAAATGTAAGTAAACGTTTATTTAGTTTATTTACAAATTACGAATTACCACTGATGTTATTTTTAATGCTAAATTCGGATTCGATTTCCACGAACAGCTGGTTTGTTTACTTTTGTTGATTTACAAATAGGAACGTATAAATGCTGTTATGTGCATTATTAGTTCATGGGTTAGTTTTCGCTGCCGAACTTATAGTCATTTGCATATAAAGGGTGATACGCGGGAAAGATTTATATCTCTGGTTGTTCGCCTTGTGTCGTTGCCACAACGATAATAAAAAATCCAGCTGAGCTTTGCTTTGTCGTACCTTCAACTTGTGTAAGACGGAAATGACTGATACTTATTTTCAAAGTATATGGGTAGACGTTAAACTTGATGAGTTTTCCTTCAGCAAATTTCGTTTATGAAGAGTGGTGCTGAGTGCGTTTCTATCGTAGTATGAAAATTTCGGCTTGGAAATATATATCAATATTTCTTTTTTCCCAAGTGTTGTAATTCACGTTGCACAACATGCACGCGCATCGTAATTCACTTAGTACGCTTCTTTCGTCGTACAACTTTTTTAATAATTAATGAACCGTTGAAAAGTCCGTCTGAGAGTATTCGATTTGTTATTTGTTTCGTCTGAAAGGTGGACGGTCGAGGGTCGACTGAAACGATTACGTAACAGGCTTGTTTTAGAAAACAATATTATGCAGGGTTGGCTACTTCTTGCGATAAGATATTTCATTTATCGATGATTCTGCGGTTGATAATACTAAAATACTCTCAGTATGTAGTTGATCGTGATTGAAATGCCAGCTAATTCGTAATTCCTTACAATATATTATAGTATCGATTTGAACATTTGATAGCCTTGCATTGAATGGAGATAAGCGTTATTATTTTCTTCTTATGTCTTGTGTGAAGTACCGAGCAGTGAGCATATAAGAAAATCCTTTTGTACGTGTAATTGTTGTTGTTGTTGTTGTTGTTATTATTATTATTATTATTGATGCAGTTGAAGTTATTGTATGTTTAAGTCTGTATATTTCCTTATTTTTTTCGAATCGTGTTATCGATTTAGCTTTGAAAATATTTTGATTGACATTACTTATTACGTCGTTCTGTCTGTCTTGAATGATTTTTTTGAGAAAATTTTCAATTTTGAATTTGATAAGAAATAATGATTGTTAATACTTATCTCTTTAAACTCAATTTGAAACTAAAAAAAATCCAAAATGAATTTTTGTGATTTTGTGATGAAAATTTGGAAAAATTATGTTTTTCTTGTTTATGAACAAATAAGAATTACCTTCTCAATTTTCAAATCGCATATTTATTTTTTTGATTTTTCAATAAATTGAAGTTTTAAAAATGTTGGTACGACTCGAATCTCCAAATAATTTTTCGTCCTCATGAAAAATGTTTTCATAAAAAAAAAAAAAAAAAAATCTAAATAAAATACCTATTGAATAAACTCATTTTTGAAAATAAAAAGAAAGTTTTAAAAAAAGTTTAAAACGAGGATTTTTATTTTTTTCTTAAATTAGGTAGGTAAATGTTTGATTTTTTTTTTGAAAACTAGTCTTTTTTAATTAAATTTTTTCCAACCAAAGAAAATTATTTTCAATTTTTTTTTTCAAAATGTAAACATTTTTATCTTGCTGTTAACCTTATTTAAGCAATTTAAAAATTGCCTATTAAAAATTTTTGAAAAGCATTTTTTTTTCAAAATCTTTTCAAGTCGTAATTATTTTTTTATTTATTTTAAAAAAATAGGTAATTGTATTTTTTCAATTTTTAAGTTCAATTTTTGATAAAATTTTTGAAAAAAATAAACATTTCTGTACTGTTTACAAATATTGATCCTCTTTCCAATTTTTAAAATCATTTTTTTCTACATTTCGATGAAAATATTCCTTTCGATTTTCAAATTAAATTTTTCTAATTTTCTATTAATTTCACTTTTATCTTTATTCGAATGAAATACCTATAAAAGTAAAAAAAAAGGGAGACAATTTTTCATCAAGTTCATATTCTCAATTCAGCATATATTTCACAGCCAATTTTCTCAATTATCCACACTCTCGGCCAAATTCTAAAACCAAGAGTAAAATAATCTCCAATAATTCTTAAAGTCATTCTACCGCAACATTCACTTTCGTTTTCTTCCAACAATTATTTAAGCCTTACAAAACATCTCCATCACCGGTACAACCGTAAATACCAGAAAAGTACGAATTTCCAGTAGCAACATCCATAAAAGTATGTTACGTGATCGAGGGCGGCATCAATTTCACGCTTTAACGAAATAAACACTAACGATGGAGAGAAAAACACTCGGAAAACACGGTTTTTATCGGAAGAAAAAAAATAACCGAACGGTTAAAGCTAATGTACCGAATCAAATTTTTTAATCCGTCGTCGTTACGATTTACTGTGCAGAGATGGAGATTGAACCTCATAAAGTGGCGGCTTTGTCCACCGAAGCAGAACCGGAAGAAATTAATGATGTTTTGGTCGTACACCCAAACTCGCCGCGTATGTCGTATTAAATAATACAAAAGAATGAAAGGACGAGAACAGGAAAAGAGCCTAAACTGATTTTTAAGAAGAGTATCTAAACATCACTATATCGGTACCACCCTATATAATGCGAATATGTTTAAAAATAAATCATTATCATCGGTGGTCCTGGTCGTCCTATTTGGAACTTGATGGTTCTGTGTGGAGTTACCCTGGAGAAAGAAGTTTTTTGCGAAAAAGTTTTTAGTACTTGAAGCAGGGATTATTCTAAAAAATTTTTGGTGCTGCATAACTCGAACAATTCAGAAAATTTGAACGCTTGTAAAAATTTTCTTGGAAACTTGACCGTTCTTGTTTTTTTTTTTAGTGATTTTCCTGTTGGATTTTTAAATGTTATTTTAGTGGCGTAGCCAGGCAGTAATTCAAGGGAGGGGAGGCTCTTCGAAAAAAATATTTTAAAATATATATATTCATTATTTTGTGAAAAAAGGCATTAAAAAGCTGACATTTCATCATGTTTCCAACTTTTCCGTCGTTCATTTTTTTCACATTTTCAAAAAATAATTAATATTAAATTTGCCTAAATTGCAAAATTTTCAAAATTCTCAAAATCGCTGAATTTCCTAAAATTTTTAAATTCGCAAAAATTATTGATTTGACAAAAATTACGGAATTTTCAAAAATGATCATTTTTACAAAATTGTCATTATCTCAGAAACTGACAAATTTTCAAAAATTAATGATTTTTTGAAAATCTCAAATTTCTAAAAATTTCCATTTTCTTAAAAATTGCAAAATTTTCAAAAATTATCAAATTTCCATGAATTGATGAATTTTCTATAATTCCCTAATCCAAAAAATTCTTGATTTCATAAAAATTACAGAATTTTCAAAAATAATCATTTTTTTTTAAATTTGT
>FIZV01067216.1:0-12709 GCA_900050545.1 Trionymus perrisii | reverse complement strand
AAAATTTTATAATGCCCAATAATAATCCAAATTTACTAAATTCTAAAAATTGAACGACTTCGTAATTTTTCAAATGGTTTAGTTTTCATTTTTGGTTTTTCAACATTGAAAAGTTTTCAAAATTTTCTTGATATTTGATATGTGGGTAGGTAGGAATGATTTTCAAATTTCAAAATGATGACTTCAATCATATTTCACACACAGTATTTACAACATCCAGTAAAAAAAATAACATTTTTTTGTAGTTTTGACTTTCTGATATTTTGTTACAACTTAGGTACTCTATGACTTTTAAAAACTTGGAAAAATTTTCTGTCCTTCTTTTTGTGACTTTAGGTCAGACTTTTAAAAACGCATCAAAATTTTTTGTAGTTCTAACTTTTTGATATTTTGTTAGAACTTTCTAAAATTATTCTGTTTCAGAATGTCAAAGATAACAAAATTTCTAAAAGTCGCCTAATTTAAAAAAATACAAGTTTCAAGATGTTAGCGAAAATCAAATATACCGGGTGTACAAGAATATGTGAACCCCCCTCCCCCTGGGATTTTTGGTTACAAAAAGTTAGGTTGGCAACATATTGAACGCAATGCGGTTAGTGAACAAAAAACTGATTGGTGTTTGTACTGTTTGAGTTTGATTTTTTATTGTTTATTTTGAATTCAGAGTTGCCAACATAACTTTTTGTAACAAAAATCCCAGGGGGTTCACATATTCTTGTACACCCGGTAGCCCTTTGGAAAAGCAAAAAAAGTTCTATTAAGCACATTGGCTTGCCTATCTCTGAGATTGAAGGAGTTATAGCAACATGAGATCCTGATCAAGAATATTGCCTTTGGTGCACTAGTGAGACAATATGAAAATGAGGAATAAAAAAAGTTATTTGAAAAATTTTTCCATCTTTGAAAGTGAAGGTGAAGGCACTATGAGGCGTTGAACTTGAAAAAAATCAAAGCTATTGTAGCTCTTCTGTTTTCAAAAATACACAAATTTTTCACATAACTTTTTTTGTTTTTCTGAAACAGTTACACCTTCTTTATTTATTATTTTGGCTGAATTTTCAATTTTTTTTTAACAACTGCCCCTTCAAAATCGCGATAGGCACGTGATCTACATGAAATTGTTCTGTTACTGGGAGTGGGTGATATCCAAATCTCATGTCTTGTGACTCTGAACCGGTACACCCTGTATAATTCACTGTAATTAATATTACTCAATTACTCATGATGTAAACAAACGTATTGTTGCATATTCCTACTACACTTACAGTGACAAAGGTTCCTACGAACAGTACCTCGCTGTTTATACGCAAATTGACATTAGAAGGGTAATCGAACACGCTCGTCTCAGGGGCATACGAATAATACCAGAATTCGACACGCCAGGTACATAAATTAAAAAAAAAATCAAATAGGTAAATCAGATTTGCCGTCTAGTATGCAGTGCTGAATTGAATCGAGCATTTTTTATTTTTCCTAAATAGGTCATACGTTATCGTGGGGTAAGGGAATTCCCAACCTTTTAACGAAATGTGGTAGCTCATTTCCTGAATCATATGGGCCCATTGATCCTTCCGACGATTACAATTACATTATTTTAGAGAAATTGTTTAAAGAAATACACGACGTGTTTCCGGATAAGTATTTACATTTAGGAGGTGACGAAGTGGAATTTGGATGTTGGTACGTAACCTAAATATCGCTTAATTCAATTCATTTCATTTCGTATTTAGACGACGTCGTATGTTATAATGTAATGAAATATTTGTGGGAATATCCGAATGCCTAAATGGCATCGCTTAGGAAACATGAATTTTGTTTTTCGATTCGCGTGTAATTTCACTTTTTCGAAAGCGAAAGTTGATCATTTTTGCCACTTTACGTCATTACGTAGGTAGACGCGTAATTATGATTTTAATGATTTTATTAGGTAAAAACACAAATGATTTTGATTGCGTTGGATACCTACACCTACGTGTTCCACTCTGCGAATAATCAGGCATAACGGTATTTTATGAAAAAATTATAATAATTTTGATACAATGATAAATTATGCGATTTTTGTGAAAATTATAAGTCATCACTTCATCAGGAAGTAATTTTAATAATTTTTAAACAATATTTTCAATTTAGGTTTTTTTTCCTAATACGAGTAGGTACTTTAAATAAATTTACATGATTTTTTTTCTCGTTATTTCTACAGGGAGAGTAGCAACAACATAACGGATTTCATGAGAATAAACAGGATCTCAAGTTACACGCAGCTCGAAGCATATTACATTTATAAATTATTAAATATAACTAGTAAATTGAACGCAAAAGCGATAGTTTGGCAAGAAGTATTTGATAACAACGTTCCTCTACGAAACGACACAATCGTTCAAGTTTGGAAAGGGGACTATTACAACGAATTAGACAAGGTAAGTTGTATTTCAGATCACATCTTTTGGCTGCAATACTACCTGAATTATTCATTTCGCTATTCTTTGCAGGTAACTCATTACGGTTATCCTACATTACTGTCCAGTTGTTGGTACTTGGATAGTTTAGAAAGTGGAGGTGATTGGGAGAGGTTCTATAGATGCAATCCTTTAGCTTTCCCCGGAACTCAAGCTCAAAAACGATTGGTACTCGGAGGTGAAATATGCATGTGGGGTGAGGTGGTAGATGAAACGAACATACAGCAGAGAATTTGGCCACGAGGGTGTGCGGCTGCTGAAGTACTTTGGTACGGCGGTTCAGCTTTGGATGCCGCGGAAAGAATCGAAGAACACGTTTGTAGGTTGAAAAAGAGAGGTATTCCGGCGCAGCCTCCGAATGGACCTGCTTTCTGTCCTTATACTGTGATCTAAAGATAGTTCGTCGAATCGTTATTAGACCGTTTTAACGAATGCTGCGTAAATTTCACTTATTGATCGTCATGTATAGAATTTTAATAATTTTTAGATATGTGTTGTAAATAATCTAAGCTTTAATAAAAATATAGATTCTTTTCAATCTATGGATAATTTATTGAAACAAAATATACACACATTCAACGCATTTGGTTTCGACTGTCTAAGCACTTCTAACATCGAACAATTTCTAATTGAAAGACCACCATCTGGAATTCAGTTTACCAGGTATGGTTTCTGGCAATCCTTCTTCTGGTATAGGAGCAACTGGTTTGTTGGGAAATTCAGGTCGTTTTAGAGGTGCAGGTTCCGGACGTATTTTGGATTCGAAAACTCTGGGTCGTGTATAGTACCAATATATCGGACGTTCGATTCCCAAATTCTCCAAAACACATTTATCGAACACTCCTTGAGTTTGACGACAAGGACTATAATGATATCTCGCACTAGATTGATCGATGCAATAAGCGTAATTTTTCAATTCTTTCGAACAAGCGCCCTTCAGTTTACGGAAAAACTCCAACGTGCAAGCAGTAACCTCTTTACCTTCGTTAATACATTTCATTCGACCTTCTTCTTTTCTGCATAGCATGAATTCATCATTCTGCTCCTCGCAGTATTTTCCCAGATGGAAAGCACCAGCTTTTAGGGTAGGACCTCCCAACGTTACTTCTTCGCATTCCAGTTCTTCGTACGTCGGCAAAGGAACTTTAATCCCTACTACCATCTTTGAAGGTGGAGCACAAAACCGAAAGAGAACTTATTTCAAAACGGCAGTCACATAGGACGAGGAATATAACTTTTCACAAAATATAACTCATTTTAACGAAGTAATAAACTATTTCAAATTTCTAAAAATGTTTAACCTTTGTTGTTTTTCACATCGCTTATCAATTTTTTATTTTTTGTATCAATTTTTAAAGAACTTTTTAAGAACTGGATAGTGAATCAAGAGATTTTTTAAATTTTTTTGTAAAAATGCTGGCTACCTTTATTTGTAAACAAATCTAAAAAATAAAAATTTTGTGTTTCGAATTCGATTGATAATTTTTTTCAAAGTTTTTTCAAAAATTTGAAATGAAATGAGAAATTTGATTTAATTATAATTAATTAAGTAGTTTTCAAGACGAATAAAAAAACATGTTTTCTCAAAAAAACTAAAATATTTCATTCCACTGCCAATGTAACACTTCAATGAATATCTTCTCGAGCTTTTCAATCGCCATACTATGCATTTTGTGCATAGAAATTCAGGTAATTATTTTTCATAAACATTACCAATTGACTCAATTATCTCTGTATTTAATTATAAAAATTGATCACTAGGCACGGCATACTAATAACTGGGCCGTATTAGTCGACACGTCAAGATTTTGGTTCAATTATCGACATGTAGCTAACGTGTTGTCCATTTACCGGAGTGTGAAAAGATTAGGCATACCTGATAGGTGATAACGGAGTATTCTCTCGTTTGTATTCATTTTTCTTTTGTATTAACGAAAACTTCTTCATTTTTAGTCAAATAATATTGATGATAGCTGATGACATGGCTTGCAATCCGCGAAATCCTAGACCGGCTACTGTGTTCAATAATGCCGATCAACAACTGAACGTGTATGGAGATGACGTAGAAGTGGATTACAGAGGATATGAAGTAATTTTTATTTTTCAAACGATGTATGAAATGGGAAATAATTCTATCTCTATTCCCAGGTCACTGTGGAAAATTTTGTAAGATTACTAACAAGTCGATTGCCACCGGAAACGCCTAGATCGAAGCAATTACTTACCGATGAAGGTAGTAATATTTTAATTTACTTAACCGGTCACGGAGGAGATGGTTTTTTGAAATTCCAAGATTCCGAAGAAATAACTAGTCAAGAATTAGCTGATGCTTTAGAACAAATGTGGCAAAAAAGAAGGTACCATCAATTATTCTATACTCTCTTCCGGAGTAAATTGAAAAATATACCTATATTTTTGTTTAGGTATCATGAAATATTTTTCATGATTGATACGTGCCAAGCAGCATCAATGTATGAAAAATTCTACTCTCCCAATATTCTAGCTATGGCTAGCAGTCTAGTCGGCGAAGATTCTCTATCGGTAATATCGTTTTAAAAACTAGATTTCATATCATTTGTGTTTTATGTACAACCATACGCAATTTGTGAATTTTTAGCACCATGTTGATCCTGCGATTGGTGTTTATATCATCGATCGTTACACATTTTACGCTTTACGCTTTTTGGAAAAAGTACAACCTGATAGTTCTTTGAATATGAGTAGTTTTGTGAGTATCCTGTGTTTATATGTGTGAATTGAAGAAACGATTTTATTCAATAAGTCTCCTTACAGCTTGCAGTTTGTCCGAAACATGATTGCATTTCAACAGTTGGAGTAAGAACTGACCTTTTTGCCAGAGATCCAGCCAAAGTCCCAATTACCGACTTTTTCGGTTCCATTAGGCCAACAGAACTTACATTTTTTGATGAAAACGTTCTGGACGATTCTGATGATTTCAATATGTATACATTTTTACTTTTATAAAGTAAAATTCGAGCGTAATTTTTTTTATGTGTTTACACTGTTTTTTCTGTTTTTTAGAGCTGTGATAGAAACAAGCGAACCTTCAAGTTACATTCGTAAAACTTACAGATACGTTTCCTTAATGCCGAAACTATAGAGAATTATTTTTGATGTATCCGCGTTTATTCAGCTTGAAAAACCACCCCAAGTGTAAAGTGTTATTTCGGAAATTGAATTTGTCTTTTTTAAAGTATTGCTTGGTTAATTTACATAATTATTTAGTACGAATTTTTTATGAAGACAGTTTCTGAACCTTTTTTTTGTAGCACAAAAAAATATGATGCAACAGTATTTTACGCAAATATATTACGTAACCTTACATTTAACAATCAGAAAAGGGTATTGAAAAAAATCATTTCACTTTTACAGTCAACATGGTAATATCTTTCAAAGGCCAAATTCTACAAATAACTCTGCTTGTAATTAGGCCTTGTGGAACCGCACCATAATCTCGAGAATCAGAAGAATAATCACGATTATCGCCTTCTAGCCAAACATGACCCATAGGAACCTACGACAGAAGTTGAGCATGTAAAATATTTGAACCAAAATACGTATTTCAAGTCATTTTGAATAACTTACATATTGATGATCGCGGAAATTCGTTTTCATTTTATCACCCGGCAAACCGGTGATGCGCTTACAGATATATTCTTTATGATTAGAAGGCGACTTTGCAACTACGATGTCTCCGTAATTGAAACGGCGATATATTGCACTAATATGTTCAATTATAACGATATCATTGGTATATAAGGTGGGTTGCATTGAAGGACCGAAACACTGAAATGTAAAATTTTGTATAACGTTACCGAACTGAAATATGTAATGGGTTTGTACAAAAATACTGTAAATGACTTACAATCGAGCAACCACCAATATACTCTAAAAAACAATAGGGAACGCAGACAATATTACCATAAAGAATAACTGTTGAGGTCAAACCAGCAATTTTATAAGCGAATATTTTGAATTTACTCATCGGGAAAGGGGAAATCACACTTTGAATTTGAAAAGAGACGAAATATGATGGAAAGTCATCATCGGAAATTAAAAAATACTATTAATTTATAGAAAAAGTTTTAAAATTTAGATGTTTTCCAAAATAAAATTTGAGGATTTTTTGTAAAAATTCACTTCCACTTTGAACTTTCATGCTGTTATCTATATTTATTTATTTTTTATTTTTTATCAGTAAAAAAAAAGTCGAAAGTTGCCATGAACACGGTTGAGTTGAAATAGAACAATAATTTTCTCTTTTCAGACAAGCGGACAAGCCCTATCTAGTTATCAGCAATAATTAATTAACGTCTTTACTCTTCCTTTATAATCATTTTCAATAATTTGACAATATTATACATTTTCTTCAGTCTATGTTAGTGGGTTGAGGGAACAATGAACAAAATTTCTAGTTCAAATAAAAAAAAAACTGAAAATTTATTGATGGTTGAACGTGGATTCACTGTTTTTTCAGCTTCCCTTCATCATCGCATTGTTGGGAAGGTATGCTTGAATAATCAAAAATTGAGTAATTACAGGTAAATGGACATCGAAAAGTACGTAATTACGTTCATTTCTTATCGTAAAATACGTAATTCGATAAAATTTACCTTTAATATCTATTTTTGTGGACTTTTTTGTGGAATAGTCATAACGTCATAACCTAAGTGTGTCGGACTTTGAAAAAAAATTGCTAGCTTTTTAAACCTTTTTTATCCTTTACCGTTAATAATTCAGTTTCAAAATGGCTGTCCTCGATAGTCGGAAGTAAAATGTAAATCACTTGTCTTCCTTATGACATGACGGGAGCGGAGTAGAAGTACGTTGATAATTAATTGTGATTTGTGCCGAAGTAATAAAATAAATTAAAAAATCGAAATTCATGCAGGATCATGAATCCATCTGTACACACATGATGCTTGTTTAGTGTAAGTATTGATTAGAATATCAATTGGTGAAAACTGGGTGGTAAATTATCTAGAATTTTCTTCTGTGTAGTTTTTCCTCTTTTAATTTTCTTTCGTAAAAACGTCTATTCGATGTTTATATGAGTATAACAACGACTGTGTTTTCTTCCTTAGACGTGTTTTAAAAAATGGAAACACGGGAAACTGCTCGCAGCAGTTGTGTTAAATCCGAACGAGAAGACCGTTCTGCCGCGAAAAATGATACTAGCGGTACCAGTGATTCGGATGAAGTTAGCCCTAGTGCAACCGATGATGGATCTAATACTCCATGGTCGATATTCCGATGCGTCTTCTGTAGCAAATCTATCACCCGTTTCGAAGAGGTGAAATTACTCGAATGTCTTCACTCTGCTTGTTTGGATTGTATCAATACCCCTTCCAATTCAATTACTAATGAAACAAAAAGTGAGTTAGACATCTTACTTGAAAAATTTGATAGAAAATTTATGACATTGAAATTTCTTCTTTACAGGTGGCGTTTATTGCAAAGTTTGTAAAATTATTTCTAGTTCCTTGGCAGAAAATCACTTTTTGGATTGCTCTTTACCAAATGCCGAATCTGTGCAAGGTACTAGTGACACATCCAGATTAGCCAATGTTAAATGTACAAATTGTCATGAATCATTAGATGCAACTAGTTGGTGTGTCGAATGTAACGATTTCCTGTGCGATGTTTGTGTTCAAGTAAGATAGTTACGTATTATGATTTATGAACAAGCGAATACAACGCAAGCTAATCGCTTCGTTTTTTTAAGGCGCATCAAAGGTTGAAAATCACCAAAGAACATACCATTAAACCGAAAGAAGAAGCTGATTCTGACAATAATTCTCACAACATGATCGATACTAAACTAGAAAAGTTATCGTGTTCTACTCATCCTCAGGTACTCTATTGCTTTAGTTCACCGTAAAATAATTTTTTTTCGAAATTAATTATTGAATTTTTATAGGAAAAATTAACGCTGTTTTGTGAAACTTGCGATAAATTAACTTGTCGTGATTGCCAATTAACGGATCACAGACAACATAACTACAAGTTTATCGATGAAATCGCTTCTCAAACCAGAAAGAATATAGCCAATCTCCTTTCTGAAGTGAAGTAAGTGTAAATTTTTGGCAAATTTGTAGTACATCTATTTTCTGAAACTGGAACTAATTCTTATCCATTTGTTTCATCTAGTTATAAAAGACAACTTTTGAAAAGTGCTATGAAGGTCATTGATGATAGACAACAAATGATTGTCGATAAAAAGAAATCACTGAATAATGAGATCATGCAAGCAGTAGTGAAGTAAGCATATTTACCCAACAATTTTTTTTTAGTTCAAGGACATATTCAAATTCTGTCATTATTTCAGATTGACAGAAGCCATAACTACCAGAGGTAAATATTTACTCGAGAAACTAAATGAAATCTGTGACATGAAACAGAAAACTTTGAACGAGAAAAAAATCGCTTTAGAACAATTATCCCTGCTTACCGACCATTGCACTGATTTCATTAGTAGTGCTCTTGATAGAGGGTCTGACATGGCTGTATTAAGGACCAAAACGTGAGCCATTTTTAATTTGACTTGTGACCCTCCATTATTATCAATATAACTATTATGTTGTTATTTTAGATCCATGTTGAATCATCTTCAAAACGTAAAAAGTAAAAGGGCTGATATACCCAATCCAGAAATTCCAGTACGAATCCAAATTGCTCTGGATAAAGCGAATGAAATTCGAAATGGTATTTTAAATGCTTACGTTTACTTTCACACAGATTTGAACTTCATATATTTAATTCGTTCGTGTACTTCGATGCAGCTATATCTCGATTGGGAATAATTATTGTGGATGGTCGTCAATACATTCCACCAAACCAAATGGTACTACAGCAAATGCAACAGCAACCGCAACAGCCCATGCATCATAATCCTCAGCAAGATCCAATGCAATTGCAACGTTTTCAATTACCGCAGCACCACCACCAGCAAACAGTTCAGATGAATCATAGTCAAATGTTCGTCCCACCTCCGGCATATGGTACAAATCCCATGTTAAATAACAACTACAATAGAGCGCAGGCTCAAGCCAATGCACAAAACATGCGCCAAATGACACATATCAGAGTGCCTTCTAGTAACATTCTTTATTCAGGTGAGAAGAATAACAGACAAATGCATATGCTGTTTAGAAATGTACTGATGTGTGTAATATTTTTTACAGTGTCCAATAATCCACCTTCAGTTCGAAATGTGGGATTAACTCCATTCCAACAACAAGTTACGTCTTCAACCCACCCACAGAACTCATTCTATAATAACGTTGTTAATTACGATCAGAGTCTTCGAAAATTACTCATGACCAGTGATAAACAGAATGCGCCTCTGGTTAGTAAACACTGAACAAGTACATCGTGTCTATGTCAAATTTATTTCACTGGTTTGGCCAATTGTTTGCATCGTAGGTTGTCTATCAAAACGCAGATACTAATTCGAACGCTCGTGTACAGTCTGTTTCTCCCCAAGCTGGAATGTCCAGATCAATGCAGTACTCTCCGGCTTTGAATAAAATGTATCCACACGCGTATCAAAACCAGTCTTCCATCATGGTACGAGAATTACATTTTATTGATATTCTATCAGTCAGAAACCGATTGTTGAAAAAGTAATTTCAAACTATGATATCTAGCAACCTCAAACGCCACCTATAGCTACGGTACAATCAGGAAGATCAAATATGGTGAGCCCTGGAGGACGTCAAGTAGTTTCGAGAGAAAATTCCCTCAGTCCTTCGCCTCATTTACAATGGCATACGCCTCAGATAAATATCAATATTAATAAACAATCAACTCCTTCAACCAGTATGCAATCGCAGAGTTTGCACGACGATTCTTTCAAAATTACACTTCCACCGACTAGGTCAAAACCATCTGATACACCACCTGCAGCAGGTAAGAATTTTTAATGTTTAAAATAATGCCTATTAATTTTATTAGCAGGGATTGACTGTATTGAATTATTAAACAGGAGTTGCTGTAACGTCTTCTGTTTCGAAAACTCCTAGTCCATTAAATCAGGGAAAATCTTCTCCCGAGGAAACTGCAAAAAATTTAGATAAAGTTGGCCAGGTATGAAATCATTTTTTGACATACCTATGTATTTTTTCTACAAAATTGTATTCTAATTTTCTCTTTTTCCGTAGGACTCCGTAAAAGATCTAATGGCTACGATTGCTCGATTAGACAGTAATGGAATCAAAGTAATACCGGAAACGAGTCGTAAACCAGGTGATTCACCTTTGGTAGATAGTTCAACAGGGCCTCCAATCGATCAGTTATTACACGGTAACTCGAACGATTCGACTTCAATAATAAACACAGGTAATTATGTCGACAAAAAAGCACGTACTTGAATAATATCGTTACATCAGCGGAATTTTTTTAAATGAGGTCGAACTACCGTTATTTTTTATTTGTTTAATTTTTTTTTCTACCTTTTTTGCAAATGAATTTTTTTAATTTGTGTCTTAGCCGAGCCAGAGACACAAAAAGGGTGCGATGACCCGAATGAAGATTGGTGTGCTGTATGCATGGACGGTGGTGAATTAGTCTGTTGCGATAATTGTCCAAAAGTATTTCATATAAATTGTCATATACCTCCGTTGCCTGTTTTACCTGGGTAAGTGGTAGTATTGAATGATAACTACACGAGTTGGCAATCGGCGAAGGTTCAATTGAACAAATGCTAATTTTCTACTCGTAGAGTTTATTTTTAAACTGTTATCAGTTGCCAATATTAAGCTGGTATTTCAATGTTATCTACTTAACAAGCTTTTATCGCAAATTCACAGCGAGACGGATTCCTGGCAGTGTATGTTATGCACAAATATCATGGAGTGTGTGAATGCCGTACGTAACTCCACTGATGAGCAGACCGTTGAAGGACAGCTGTCTCCTAAAGAACGTACTATTATGGAAAGAATGCTATTAGAATTATACTGCCAGTATGACCCATCGCTTCCTTTTAGAGAAGTTGTAAGTCCAGAGGTAAATATTTTCAAGGCCGAAGTTTCACCCGTCCGACCTTTCAACTATGCAAATACTCGAATGGTCGGATCGAAGGTTGAAGTTCGCGGTGAATTTCCAATTGAATGATCAGAACTATCAATTGAAAGACGTTAGTTCCGCTAACGTCTCAAGTTTTTTATTTAAGGAAATAACACCAATATTTTTTTCTAGATGACCGACTACTATGAAAAAATCAAAAATCCGATGAGTTTGGATATAATACGACGAAGGTTACTGAAAAATTCACCCAATCCTTATTCAAATTTAAGCGAAGTTATTAAAGATATCAGACTTATCTTTAAAAATGCTTACAGTTTTAACGAGGTAGGTTGGGGTAGAAAATCGAATTTGATGATTGTGCAAGCAAAATGAGACCTTGAAGTTTTCGTAAAACGTATTCGTTAGTCACGTTAAAACATCGCGACAATGGAAGATGCTTCCAAGAAATGATTAGAAAAAGTCGATTTAAAAAGTTTCCATTCGTGTTCTTCAGATTAAAATTTATTTAAAAATTCTCTGATCCAAGGTTTACTTTTGTTTATGCTAATCTGGCAGCTTGACAATAGCTCAATTGCTCGAACTGCTCCTAAAATTTAGAAAATCAAACTAGCAACACCCAAAAAAACTCTGAAATTCAAAAACTAATATAAATTGCGTATTAAAATTTCGGAGCTTTTAAGAAAAAAATTATTCATTTTTTGGAGAGGAAAAAAACGAATTTTTTCGTAATAAAAATCTCAATTTTTTGAAATAAATTTGTTTTCTTACATTTTTATAAAGAAAACTTTATTTCTTGTCTCCATTTATTGAGGGAAAAAAATCTTAATGATTTGTTTTTCGAAGAAATTAATTTCTCAATTTTTATACTGAGAGAGATTGTTAATTTTTTAGGATTTGAGGAAAATTTAATTTTTTGGAGAATGAAATTTGTCGATTTTTTCAGAGAATAAAGTCTGAATTTCTTTAAAACTTTCTGGAGATGAAGTCTTATTTTTTTTTCTTTTGGAGAGAAAAAATCCGGAATTTTCTCGAAACTGAAATATCTCAACTTTTTGGAGTCTGTTTAAAAAAATTCAATTTTATGGTAGAAAAAAATCTCTTAAATCTTATGGGAAAAAAATGAGGAAATAGTATATTATTCAACTAGGGAGATACAAGTGATTTTCGACGATTTTGAGGTTTATTGCCCGAGCGAAGCGAGGGAA
>FIZV01067183.1:0-10229 GCA_900050545.1 Trionymus perrisii | reverse complement strand
CATTTTTATAAAAATTTCAAAATTGATATATTTTTTTAAATTTGTCTTTTTTTATATATCTGGCATTTTTATAAAAATATGGTACTTATTTTTTTTAAATATCACAATTTTTTTTTAAATTTGACATTTTTTTAGAATTTTTACAGCCAAAATGCCAATTTTAAGAAATCTAAAAAATTTATGCCGGTGATTTTTTTTAGATATTCTATAAAAATGCCAAAACCGCAAAACGTACAAATCCGTTTAGTTCGAAAAGTGGAGTCGCGGGGCCAGATAGTCCACTTTAACCGAGCATAGGTTCCTTAATAATTTTCAAGTGTTGAAATTTTTGACATTTTTTAAATCACCACGAGAATTTCAATTTATTTCGAATAGGTAACATAATTATGTAGTCATCATTCAATGGGATATTTTATCCAAACCTTTAATTATATACCATACGCCCGATAATATGTATTTGCTTGTCACGTTTATTTACAATACGTATCTTCATAACATCGATGTTCGTAAAATTCGATTATTTATTCATAATTTCCCGGTTCATTCTTTCCAACGTTCTCTACCGAACAGCAATGTAAACAAAAGAAACGCCAACGACTGGATCGCTTCCGAGGAAAATTTTCTAGTAATTCGAGCTGAGAAAAAAAAGAAAGATCCAGGTGAAATTGGGAAATACCACTTTGGGGGCTTTTGTAACGCGATAAGTAATATTTTTAACGATATCCTTAAGAAAATTTATTCTTTTTAAACTGTCTAATTTCTATGGTTTAAATTATTCGCAAATATTTTCCTTCCTCGCATAATTGAAAATATTAAAATTTTCCGAATACCGGCAACATTTTGATGAAATTACCCATCTACCAATTCCCCAAAATGTGTTCAGTTACTTGGGTGATTAAGGGTGGGAAATTTCTTAGATTTTGAAACTACGTATTTTCCATTTGTTCGAATCGACCATACATAATGACGTCGGGTTGAAAAAAATTAAAAAATGAAATATCGATACGAAAGTTTTTATCCACTCGCTAATGTACGAGTTATTCTTGCGAAAAAAAATATTTTTCAATTTGTGAAATATTTAATTGAAGGGCAACGTGGAGATTGAAATTCGTCAAGTGCATACCTATATCGATACAGAATGTGATATTTTTCAGTGGGGAAAAAAGTAAAGGAGGAGAATTATTTTGATATTAACGAGCTGAAAAATGAGAGAAAAAAATACGTTATTTGATTCAAAACAACGCCCGAAGGGAAAAAGTAAATTATAAAGTTAATCTCCGGAAAAATTAATTTATCTGCATACGGATAAAAAGTGTTCGCCTTTATTATTGTAACTTATAAAATGCTGTTATCTCGTACTACGTAGGTATTAAAATTTAATAGAAAAAAGATTGATCTGTTAATTGATGTGTTGTTCGTGGAACAGCAGAGGAAAAAATATTTAATATTTAAATGTAAATCAGTAGTTACGTACACATACAGAGTGGTGAAAACAAAGTGCAAAGAACGTAGCTGGGTAAGCAGATGTGATTTGGCCTTCAGCAAGAATTTTGAAACTATATAGGTAGTGGAAGTTGGTCTTTATGGTTCAAAACTCCTGCGATAAAATTTTTAGATCGCTATCTCACCCCTAACACCTCCTGGGGGCGTGAATGTGGTATTTTTGTTATAATTTTTGTTTTTAGCAATTTTCAATCGAATTTTCTCAAATTTGCAGGGCTGATAGATGCAACCAAGGGCTATTTATGGAAATTTAGAAAAAAAATTCTAAAGTATTTTTCTAGTGAAGTGCGTGTTTTAAGTTTTCCTACAGCACTTCTGATTGATAACTCTTTTCAGAGATGTGAAAATGAAAAAAATAAATATGTTACGTACCTAATCTAGAGATGTAGCCTACAACATAATTTTTTTTCAGATTTTTTTAATATGGTGGAAGAGTCTGGAAAATTTGAAAAACTGAATTTTGTGACAATTTTTCGAACTTAATGAAACGAAATAGGTCTATAATAAAATTAACAACTAAAGGTGACTTTGACCTACTTTATCTATTTATGTTCCTGTTCCTCCTCGCAGATAACGACATTTATTAGAAAACATTTTTCAAGTACCTATCTGTCTACCTACCTACCATTTTATAATCATCTTTTATGTTAAATCCCCGTTTCCGTGTTTTTTTAAAGGTTGCTTCGTCTTCATTTTTTTCCTTTTCAAGGACCTACGTCGTGCAATTTTGAAATAAACGTGAAGTTTTTTTTTTATTGTTTACAGTTTGCTTTTTTGTAGGAAACGAATGTTTTCCTAATGGCTTTATAAAGAAGTTTGATCGATATCTCATCTATAAAATGATGGCTGAGGACAAGTGCGTTGTCGTTTCTCCGAAATAATCGAGATTCTATTATGCGTCGTTCTTTTTTTATTATATTAAATTTAAATTTGATTATTGTGGAAATTGATTTTTTTCCAAAGAGGGTCTCGCTTCTTTCTGTCGTATCAAGAGATATAACAAATAGGGGTTTCCAATTTCAGTGATTTTTAATTTTAATTTATTTTTCTAAATTATTATGGCTTGAAAAAGTTATGAATTTTTTATGAAGGTACTTTTTGAGTAGGGGAGGGGGTTTCACGAGCAACCGCAAATATGAGAGTAAGATACCTAAATAATATATTTTTTTCAAAGAATTGGTTTTAAAATTTTTCATTTATTCCAAATATTTTGTTTAAAAAGAATTTCTAGATGTTTTGTAGAAAAGTTGATTTTATTAATTTTTAAAATTTTACTCATAAACCTTTTTTTTTTAATTTTTTTAAATGTTCTTTTTAAAATCATTTTTTCCAGTTTTGTTGAAATTATTATTTCATTTTTTTTTTCGAATTTCGTCAATGAAATAATTTTGTCAAAATCGAGTTTTTTCCATATTTTTTGATTTTTTTGAAAAAAAAAAATAAACGAAAATTTTTTTTTCAATACAATTTTTCAATAAATTTGTTGATTACCATTTTTTTTAGGTAGGTACCTATATTTTTATTTAAAAACTATTTTTTCGATTTTGCTAAAAAAGTTTTATTTATCCTAATTTTTATTTTTGCTGAAAACACTTTTTCTTAATTTCTTTAAAACTCATTTCTTTAAGAATTATTAAAATGATTTCATTAAAATATAGTGTAAAACAAGGTCTTATTAAAACAATTTTTTTAGCATTTCCACGTTTTTTCAAATTTTTCATTTTTATAATTTTGTCAAAATGGGAGCTTTCGCCAAGTTTCTTTTAATTTTGATAAAAACAGATATAAATTTTATTAGAACACCTTTTTTTTTGAATTTTTAGTCATTTTTCATTTTTTCATTGTTTTGTTAAAATCAATTTCTTTTACTTTTTTTTGTTGAGAATCATCATTTTTCAAAAAATTTGGTTAAAAATTTGAAATTTGTTTTTTCTTTTTTGTTAGAAGCCATTTTCCTTATCTTGTTGAAAACATAATTTTTTCAAAATTAGTTAGAAACAAATTTCTTCTTTCATACGAGTATTTTGTTGAAAGATTTTTCACGTTCTTTGATTTCTCTGAAAACAATTAATTTTTTCATTTTTTAGAAACAATTTTTTTTTCAAAAATTACCTAACAAGTGAAGTTTGGTGAATAATGTCTAATTTTTGATTGCTCCAAAAACCCGCATTACAAATTAAACCCACAGACCCCTCACAGTTTCCCTACCTGCTCAAAAATTCACCTACATTTAAGCAATTTAAAACCCACGCCAAATATTTTATTGTAACTTTCGTGTTTTTTTCATTTGTTTACAGATTTCGTCTCGACGACGTAAACAAACGCCGCCGAAAATCCAACCCGGTAAGGGGAGAAATGTCAACGTTATTTTCGGTGATGCCGAACGACGACGTACGAAACGCCTCCGTACAAAACACCGCCGTCTGCCTCTCCTTACCCAGGAAGCATTTACCCTTCGACGAACGCGAACGAATTAAAAAACGCCGCAAACAGCTAAACCCAGTTCGTTTATCATTAGACTATGTCCGTTCCGAAGACTCGGTTAATGACAAAGATGACAACGCTTCCCGTACAGATTCGTCGTCTGAGAAACATATCACTATCACGTACCCATACGCCACTGTCGAACCATCCACCAGTACCTATACTAAATCGGATACAGTCAGTCCGAATCCAGCTACTCTGGAATCCATCTCTGTACCTTTAAATTTGACAAAAAATTCTCGAGTGGAGAGCTTCGTCAATTCAATTTCGTCGCCGGAGACGAACGCCATTAAATCGACAAATGGATATAATTCCAGACTTGCCGAAGATAAATTGAATTTATATTCAGCTCGGAAAGATGATCCAACTTCCAAATACACCAACCCCAACTCAACTACCACGATCAAGAGTCAAATCCCAGAGTCCAACGAGTCGCCACCTAATTATGAACACTTTTTAGTGGGTAATTCCGCCTTCCAGGACGATAAACTGCAACCAAAAGACCAATCACCACCATTTTCACCCCGAACACCACCCGTATCTGTGATGCGAAGCTTGTTCACGAACGCTGTGACTCGCACTTCTTGCCGAATATTTAATCCGGAAGCCTTTTGTAACATATGCAACAAGGAGTTCTGCAATAAGTACTTTTTAAAGACACACAAAGCCAATAAACATGGGGTATATTGTGAAACAAAAGATAGCAATTCACCAGCAGATACAAACGAGCCCTTGTCCAACCCTGTACCTTTGATGTTCACCTGGAATGTGAAGAACAACAACGTTAAACTACCATCAAACCCATACCTCGTGAATACCAACGCCGTCAAAGATTCGTCAGCATTTTGCAACATCTGCGAAAAAGAATTCTGCAATAAGTACTTCCTACGAAGACATAAAGAAAAAATGCACGGTATTGTATCTTACAACGACGGTCGTAAATCCGACACCAGTTCTGATTCTGAAAACAAAACCATTGGCAAGGAGAACGACGACTCTGATCGAGATCTCAGAACTGTTTATCAATTTGAGAATCCAAAATCCTACCCAACCACAAATGCCTATCAAGAGAAATCCAAAAACGAGCTTAACGAAAACTTAAAATGCGATTTTGCCAAAAATATAAAAGAAGCCAAACTCAAGTACCCCAAGTATTCTGCAAATATGACCCCAGACGCGGTATCGGATTTCTTGAAAATTTGCCTAACTAATACAGTTGTGCCAAAGATATCGAAACCCAACCCTGATGAACGACTCATCAAAGAAGAAAGTACCAAAAATATTTACCCCATTGAGGTGGCCGAAGATTTACGAGAATATTCAAAAAATCTCAGTAAAGATTGCGATAACAGCATAGTAAATCTTATTATTAAAAAAGAAGACAGCCATTCTGATTTCAACTGCCAGCAAAACATATCCATTTCCTCAGCAGGAGCCACCGAACTAGATCTTAGAAAGTTTCCCAAATCTACGGGAGAATTCGGTGTCCAAGCTAAAGAAGAAGATTTCCATGACATGAACGATAAACATGGCCCACATGTCCCAAAGACTGGTACTCTACAGCAATCCGTTGACGAACATCATGCCCCAGAAGATGACTCTGAGAAAAAATACACTTGCGAATTATGCTGCAAAAAGCTCTCCACATTTTCCATTATGAAACTGCATCATAAATATGTGCACGCCATGAACGTCGAAGATACCATAAAGACAGAAGGCTGCATCGAAGAAGCTGAGTTCAAGAAAATGGAAAACGTGTACTTTATGATATTGAAATTCAGCTTGCTTAATACAGTTGTAACGTATTGCGAAATTTGCAAAACAGAATTCGACAAAAATGACGTGCTCGAGATGCATCTGATGAACAAGCACGGTTTATTGGTCGACGAAATTAGCCGGATTATTGAAGATGCAGGAGTGAATGGGATGTTAGTTCCGGCGATGAATGTGGGTGATGGGAATCTCTTGTGCCAAATCTGTAACAAAACTTTCACTACGAATGCCTCTTTCCAGCAACACGTTTACGAGAAATGCGGCCCTGTTCCAGATTTCAAAGACTATTCCGAGTATTTCCCAAGTCTCTCGTTGGATGACACCGTTAGCGACTCTTCCAAAACGAGGAATTTTTGCGAAATCTGTAAAAAAGAACTATGCAATAAATACTTCATGAAAACACACATGCACCGAATGCACGGCATATCCATCCAAAATGGCGTCCGGATTGGTGGTGTGACCTGTGAAATCTGTAATAAAGAGCTCTGCAGCAAATACTTCCTCAGAGTACACAAAAAGAACTGCCACGGAATCATGGAGAACGCTGCCCCATTCACCAACACCCGAATCCCAAACCAGCAGCCATCGCAAATTGATCCAGACAAAGATGAATACTCAGCACAAAAACACGCCTCACAAATTTGCTCAATTTGCGGACGTATTTTCAAAAGCATGAAATGGCTAAAAACTCACCTATTTAATGACCATGGGAAAATAGGAGCCGCCAGGTGGCAAGATATTCTCAACAGCTTCAACACCGAGCACGAATCTTCGACTATTAGTTCGGGCACAGATGATCCAGAATATACGAACCAATCGTCCTACGCAGAAGTGGATGAGAAACCAACGATGTATCAATGCTCCAGTTGCCAGTTCCAAACTTCCAACGTCGAGTTACTAATTACCCATCAAAGACTGCATTTGAAAGCAGGTGAGTTGCAGTATCGCTGTATGTACTGCTTCGTTTTTACCAAAGATAAAAATTCCCTAGAAGAACATATCGCCTATCATCATTTCACCGCTAGTAATGCGACAGAGTACCACGATTCATCGCCTTTTGATTTAGCTATAACAAATGGTAACTGCGCCAGGGTGATAGATTACGACAGAAGTAATTGATAGGTAGCAATTTTTTTTAAACGTCGAGAAATTTTATTCCACTGAATTACTTACGTCTTCCTTTTAAAAATTTTATCTCGCTGTATTTTGTTCTTCTCTTCTTTTTTTTCCTGTGTTCCATCCTGTTTTTTTTTCTTTGTTTTTTTTTTCTACTTACGATAGTAATCTGAAAATTTATGTACCTATACTTTTTAAGAAGAAATCCAGCCAATTTTTTTGTTGGGTTTAATTTTAGGGTGTGTGGTGGTTTTGAAAGTAATGTCTTTCGTGTGGTACCTAGTTAAATAACGTATATTAAACCTGTGTAGGTGTGTTTTCATAACCTTAAGATGGTGAGGCTGTGTTATACTGATTCGAAAAATTTTTCGCAGTTTGCTTCAAATTTTCGAGGTACCTATGCTAAAATATTGAATCGGAGACTCAATTGCAAAATTTTTCAAAATTGCAATTTTTTTTGAACTTGTTAATTTTTAATGTTTCAACAGTTTTCCAAAATTGTGAATTTTCCAAAAATATCAAATTTTCAGTAATGCATAAACTAGGCATTTTTTTTAGAAATATTAAAAAAATCACTTTCTCACTCCACCCACATTCCACCAAAATATATCAAAAGAAATCTAAATTTAGAACCTAAAACCACCTGAAAAAAGTGCAAATCAAAAAACAAAAACTTTTCTCACTTTAATTTCTATTATTATCCGATTTTGAAATTTCATCAAATTTTCAAGGTGAAAATTTAAAATGATTAAAAATTCAGCAAAATGTGAAAAACAATAAAATTTGAAAGATACTTATTTTAAAAATCATTAAAATATATAAAGTGGAAGATTTTGAAACCTTCAGAAATTGGCCTTTCAAACTATTTCTTCAAATTGATCCAACTTGAAAAATTTTCACCACATTTTTTAGATTCATTCATCAAACTAAACATAGTATATCACATAGTTAATCAGTTACCTATTGAAAGGGAGCTGAGAATAAAATTTTTCGAATCAGTATTCACGTACCACATCAAGGTTAGGCAACTATTCTTACACAAAACGATTATATATCGCATAGTTACCGATTGGAAGGACGCAATCGGCAATTCTATCTCACGTCAGTACACTCCATATGTATAGAGCGATTACACTGCCTTTGCCGTCACTGCAGCCGCCGTAGCGGAATTAATAGGCTTTTCGAAGAAACGAATACGCAAAGGGGGCGCTATTTTGACGCTGGATTTGGGTATTTTTGGCATTTAAAATACGACGTCGCTGCGTTCGCGTGGGCGATATGAAAAGCGCAGTCAGGATATTTCAACACCACCATCGACGTCGTAGTCTATATTTGCACGAGCTGCGGTCTTTCTTATCGTTTCTTTCTCGATGATTGATTTTATATTAGCGACGAAAAAAAAAAAGTATACGCCGGTCGCGAATTTGTTTAAATTTCCCCTCTGTCCATATCACGACGTCACTCAAAAATTGGTAATTATTTTTACGCGTTGCGTCGTAGCAGCTCTCGTGGCCGAAAATGTCGCCAATATTTAGTCTTGATATTTGAAAAAAAAAAATTCCTACAATCATTTTATCCCCGTGGCGTAGCGTAGCCTTTGATGATTCTCAATTAGGATAGATTTTCAGCCAGTGTGCCCTGCACATTAAATACCCGATACCTAATACACCGCCGTGTAGTTTTTTCTTCATTTTTAATTACGAAGCCGCCTTATATTACTAATTACAATTTTAAATTAAATCTTTCGCGGTCTTGCATCTGATGAAATTGTGTCTAACGCGTAATTGTAACAACAAAAATTAATTTTATTTTGATTAAAAAAATAAATAAGTCGGTGAGAAATGCGCCCGTTTGAAGTAAATACCAGCAAGGGTTGGAAAAAATTCATTAAGCTTGAAATAATTTTACAGCTCGTTGTGTTAAAAACGTTTAAATGTAGGAAGCTCCTGCAATTTGATCGTTACCGACGAATGTTATTTCGAAGTAATTATGTAAAAGTTGTTTTTTTTTTTTAAACTGGTACAGACCGTTTTTTAATCGACTTTTTATGTTTGTATTCGAACGTACTCGTAGGTGTGAAAAATTTTCTCCTACTTTTGATGCTGCAGACCGGAAGTTAATTATAGTTTTTAAAGGCGGAAAAAATATTCCGCTCAAATTTTCAGCTAGAGCGGAATTTGGCGCGAGAAAATATGAATATTTCACGTCACTGTGCAAATCTCGGTTCAATTTGAAATTGAATATCTTTCAAATAAATTCGGTATTTCTAATAACGCTTTTCGTAGCGCTGCTGATCGAATTACTTTGCACCGTGAAGTCCAAACACCGTGGGGAAAACTATTATTTGGTGTTTTTCGTCGAAATTATTAAAAAAAAAATTTAAAACGTATCTCTCGGGACGGTAGATACGGTAGTTGGCAAGTTTAACGAGAAGAATGCTTTTAGCGTACCTTTTATAGTTTAATGAACTTGCAGTCCATCGTGCCCCATCGCGTGCTCTCGTATTGTTCGCGCAGTTTCTAATTTATCGCTGCTGAAATTTCATAATTCAATGGAATAAACAACTAGAGAGTAAGGTTTAAATAATACAATAATAATCGATTTAATCACCGTGTTACCCCGATTATGACCCAGCGCTGAATAGCCAAAGTTCCAGCGATCCTCTCTAATAAAAATTTCTTCTCGAGCCGGAAGTGCGAACTGCGTAGGTCTAGGTAGTAGTTACCTGTCTTTATGAAACCTCCTTTTACAATGAATTTTCATTAATATCTCTTCAAATTGCCAAGTTTTTTTCGTTTACATTTTTTTTTCTTTTTTTAAAAAGAAAATTAAAAAAAAATATGTATGTGGGTGGAATGAAAAATCAATATTTTTTTTGGATTAGAGAATTTTCGTAAAATTCAAAAACTTTAGAATGAGAATTTTTGAAAATTTTGCAATTTTGGAAAATTATTGCATTATTAAAAATTAACAGTTTTGAAAAATTCAGAAATTTTGAAATTAGTCAGTTTTTGAGGAACCGACAATTTTTGAAAAATCAATAACTTTTTCGAATTAGAGAAATTTGGAAAATTCAACAGATTCAAGAAATTTGGAAATTTTTGAAAATTTTGCAATTTTGAAAAAATTTTTAATTTTTAAAAATTTGGATAATTTTTGAAAATTTGTCACTTTTTGAAGAACTGGCAATTTTTGAAAAATCAATAATTTTTTCGAATTAGAGAATTTTGGAAAATTATCAGGTTATTAAAAATTACACAATTTTTGAAAATTCAACAATTTAAAATTTTTTTTTTGAAAATTAGTCAGTTTTTGAGGAACCGACAATTTTTGAAAAATCAATAACTTTTTCG
>FIZV01067176.1:0-10700 GCA_900050545.1 Trionymus perrisii | reverse complement strand
CAGCGTCACGCGGATTTTGGAATTACCCCCAGTGGAAAAAACATATCCATGTTAATTATTGGATCATTAAAAATTAACGATTTTAAAAAATTCAGAAATTTTTAAGAATACTGCAGTTTAAAAAATAATCATTTTTGAAAAATTTTCAGTTTTTGGAAAACTGTCAATTTTTAGAAATTTTTAAATTTTTTCAAATTTAATAATTTTTGGAATTTTCTAGTTTTTGAGGAAATAACAATTTCTGTAATTTTTGTGAATTACAAATTTTTTTAAAATTCATCAATTTTGAGGAATTTGATAATTTTTGAAAATTTTCAGTTTTTGAGAAAATGACAATTTTTAGAAATTTTTAATAAATGATGATTTTTTTAAATTCGGTAATTTCAGAAAAAATTAATAATTTTTATGAATTGAAAAATTTTAGGAAATTCAACGATTTTGAGAAATTTGATACTTTTTGAGAATTTAGTGTTGAACATGTCAAAAATTGGAGAAACTGTCAATTAAAAAAAAAAAAAATTAGAAAAATTTAAAATGAAATAAAAATTGAAAGAAAATTTTTAAAAAACGCAAAAAAATAATAAATTAAAAAAAAAATTAAACTAGGTAATCTAAAACTGGCAGAAACCAGAAAAAATTGAAAATTATTTTTAAAAATTTATGATTCAAAAAACCTAGAAAATGATCCTACAATTTAATCATACCCATAGTGACCCGGCAACGACACCGTAAACCTCCTGGTACATGCAAAACAGCTGTCACTATGCCTATACCGGTGCAAATACACACACCAACACAACATCGCAAAACCTATCTAATTTACATGCTTTAATTGATAGCACAGACCACTTCTACTCCTCGTCTCAGACTTCGCGACCTCTTCAGCCCCCTTTTTCACTCATTTCTTTCATTTTTTTTTTAAACGATTGTCACTCGCCCAACATACAAGTACTTGACAAGAGAGTCGAATGCATTATTATGGAACGACGGCGACTCAGTCATTAAATGAATATACCATTACTGTATATATTTCAATTACTTGCATTTCCTCTTTCCTTCTTTTCTGCCTCTTTCCTTCTCTGCTGTACGTACATATGTATTTGTGTGTTGGAATTAGGATAATGACAATCGTCACACGAGTGGACTGAATGTATGGCGCAGTATCGAGAAGGTCTCCCTAGTACATACATATATCATTGCTTTTCTCACCTCCCTCTACCCGGGTCTATCATTTTTTTGTTTTTTTGTTTAAATAAATGAGTAGGTCTTTTTTATTGCGATGCGGGAACGTAATATAATAATGATGATAATGTTAACATAATTGTGAATATTTCGCTTATAATGGCCCTTCTCACCCTCCCCATCTTCAGCTGTTCGAATTTCACTCAATTGAATGGATTACAACGATTCTGAAGGGTGATCAGGGTGTTTTGGTAAGAGGAAGGGAGGCCAATCGAGCACACGTCGAAAGGTCAACCAATTTGATAATTTTCCTCCAATTTATTGGAATAAATGTACACTCAGAGCCCTCTAGTGAGTTAATTCTGGTCAACTCAGAAACATGATTTCGGTCTCAATTCGAAGATCAATGCTTTATAAATAATTTCAGATGGAATAATAATCACTTAGCACGTTAGGCAGGTAAAATTATCTTTCATCGGATCGATTTTTCTTAAATAAGCTATTTTCTTACTTATCCTATTTGTCGATTGAGCGATAAATTCTTCTTCAGTTACTTACCTAAAACAAATAAAACAACATTTCATTAGTATTTCATCGCTGCAATTACACATCATTAACTTTAGGTAAATAATTCGATTAATTAAACTATGAAATTATTCTTGACGAATTTTGTTGAGTTTTATTACCGTTTGATCTTTAATAGATCTTCAGAGCTGATTTGTCAGCAACTTTTGAACCATTGAAGAACCATTTAATACCGAGTTGGATTCTTCCAACAGAAGAAATGAAAAAGAAGAAAAATTACTAAAATCGTGGAAATTCCTTCAACGAAATCAAATCCACCTCAAAAATTGCACCTCTATCCCCTGATTTACGATCTCCCCAAGCTGGAAAAATGCCCCCACCCCACGTGCCAACTCCAAGCACCACCGATAAACTTGCGCAATTCCACCTTCACCCAGGGCTACGCCAACCAATTGTAATTCCAGACGAATGCCACCTTCTGTAATCGCCACATTTCGCAACTACATATACGACTCCACGTGCGTCTTTACTCTTTTAACACACCTGCCACGCAATAAATAACCTCACACTAGGAAGACGAGGCCAAGCCAAGAAGTGAGGGGAACACCAACGGTGACATACCGGTGCACTTGTGTACACTTTTGGCGCGTAAAAAAATTGAAAAAATAAATAAAATACGGAAACGAGATTATACTTGTCCCAAATTATCTTTCTGTTTCTACGATCGTTCGCGCCAACTTCGGTCGAGTCATCGCTCTCCGCTACGCTCGCCAATTAAAAAATTGGTAAAATGAAAACAAATAATGCGAATTTACTGTAGTGTGCGGTACGTCGACATCGGTATCGTTTTTTCTCTTCACTCATCACTCGTCAATTTATTACACGTACACCTAAATAAAGGTGCAGATGTGTTTTTAAAAATCCATTAACGTGGCTATGTACGTTGGAGGAGCTGTGGTGGAGTGGTGGAGTGGTGGGGAGATGCAGATGGTGTGCGGGGGAAAGAGTGAGATATGTAATTGTGAGTACATATAATAAATTCACAATTTGAAAAAAATATGGAAAATTAAAAAAAGAATTTGAAGGGAAATGAAAATTTGAATAAACTTCATATAAAATTCAAAAATTTATAAAAAATTGAAAAAGAGAAAAAATTGAGTAAAAAAAAAATTGGAAAAATCTTTTCATCAAAGATAATTCAAATTGAATCAAAAAATGATCATAAATCGAATGAAGAATTTTAAAAAATTATAATAAATTTACAGCAAAAAAAAAAATTTAAAAAAAAAATTAAAAAAGTGGAAATATGAATAAAATTAAAAATTCATAATTTTTCAAAAATTGCTAATAAAGAAAAATCGAATTAAATCAGGAAAAAAAATGAAAAAATTGAAAAAACATTGATTACAAAAAATTAAAAATCATCGTGGACTGAGTAATCATAAATTCATAAGTTTATAGCTGAACTGGGACCTTTCTCATCAGTTTTCAAACAAGTTTGAAGGAAGCACACGACATTCAGACACTCCAAAATAAATACAGCAGAATTCTCCACCTTTTCCTAGACCCGTCATCGTATCTTATGTTTACGTAAATATTTACCCAACACTCGCACACCGGTGAAAAAATATAGGTAACGAAGTCGAAGAAGACGAGGTAAAAAAAAAGGTGGAACCCGATAACTAACTGCTGATAAAAATACCGCTCGTTAATTACCACCTAGGTATTATATGCGGACGAAATCGAAATCGAAAGCTAAAATAAGCATAAAAATACCAATATATCGAACGTGCGAGTATATACTTGGATAAATATAGCATAAAGGCAGCCCGACCTGATCTGACGACTTCCACTTTCTGTTTCTGTTTCCCTCTCCTCACTGATGTATAATTTTCCATAGGTATCTCGGTACTTATAAAATAATATTCTTATCTGATGCCAACGAAAATACCGATAAGAGCCAGAGCCGCACTTCACACTCTCTCTAATTTTAGAAATCAAAAATTGATTGAAGAAAACTAAAACCACGTGTATATTCCATTCGGTGGGCAACTATGTAAACGAATACGTTGAACGATAAGACAAGTATGGGAAACTCGATGATAAAAGAAAAAAAAAATGATAATGATAACATAACTCGTCGTTCTGGTATCTATATCGAGTTCGAGTGTCCGGACCCTGGCCTCGCACAACATCGACCAAAAAAAAAAAAATAACCAGGAACTCGCAGCATAATATTATGTTTCTCATTTCGACCATGCCATTTTACCAATTTTACGATCGAGTCGAAGAATTTAACGACGCTGACGATGACGAGAGGGATTTCAAAATAAACCGTGCGAATTTGCCGAATCGATAAAAAATCGTACAATTCGATGCACCAGCAATAACGTCGTCGTGTGATTCAGAGATTGGTTCAACATAAATAAGTAGATACCTGGGTCTTCATTGGGGGGAGGGGGGGGCTGAAACGAAATTCTACATTTACGATCTCTAGTCGAACGAATTTTTTAAATTTCCAATAAGACGATATATACTCTTCCACTCCCCCCTCTCGACCCATAATCTTATTCTGCATTCTGGAGCAAAGCGAGCTTCGATTCTATCTCTTGGGAGGGAGAGAGGGGCACGAAATTGTATTTTTAAACATTTTAATTTGAAAAAATTCTAATTTTAGAAATTGCGAATCATTTTTTCCCCTTCATAATTAATTTTTCATTTGAATTTTTGTAAATTTGGTATAAATTTTTTAATTTCTCCTAAAATCGATTTTGTCACTTCTATTGTTCGAAAGCAATTTTTTCAAAATTTTGTTTAAAATATGATTTTGATGCAAAATCATTTTACATCATTGCTCGAGATTTTGTTCAAATTCGATTTGGAAAAAAAACACATTTTTTAAAAATTATGCTCAAAATGAATTTTCAATTTTTTTTCTTCTATTTTCAACTCAATTAAAAACATTTTTCATCTGCATAATCAATTAATTTTTTTCCCCTACATTTGGTTCAAAATCAATTTTTTTAAATTAGTTCAAAATAATTTTTTCCAATTTTGTATTTTTGTTAAAAAAAAATTGTTCAACTTTTATATCATTTTTCTTTAAATTTTTATGTGTAATTAAAAAAAAAAAATCACTTCATTGTTCAAAAACAAATTTTTCAAAATTTCGTTTCCAGCCAATTTTTTCTTCAAATTTCCAAAAAATTGGAACGTTGAATAACTCAAAAAATGTTTGACGGTGGGGCAGGGGAATTTCAAAATTTTGTAATTTTCAACACACTTTATCAAAAAATTGCATTTTAGGAATTTTCAAGATATTGGAGAAAATATGGAAAATGGACACTTTCAACAGTGCAACGAAGCAATTGTTAAATTGTCTTAGTGTTGGAAGGGGAGGGAAGGGTGAGAGGAGTAAAAAGGGGTTTGAAAATTTTCAGGAATTTGACCAACTTTCAAAAAAGAGTAAATTGAAATACCCCAGAAAAAAGTTCACAATTTACGAGACCAAAAGAATTACACTAATTTATAAAATAAATTTTAGGGAATTTTTCTGGTAAAATTCAATTAGGGGAAAAAAATTATAATTTCCTAGATAAATGTAATCGATTTTGAAAGTAAAATTTTAGAAATTTTATTAAAACTCAATTTACAAAGAAATAAACAAATTTTGAACAAATTCCGTCAATTTCCAAGATGAAATGTAGAAAATAATTTTATAAAAATTTGATTCAGGAAAATCACAATTTCACGAGTAAATTTGATCATTTCCGAGACAGGAGGTGTACTGGTGGTAAAAATCGTGAATTTTGTTGAAATTTCAAATCTATGTCGAAAAATCACAAAGTTTTATCCATTATCGAAAAAAATTTAGAACAAGTGTTTTCCTTCTATTTTAAAATTCATGTTTTCTTTTAATGAGGAGACTTGATTTTCAGATATTTCTAAGTAGGGGTGATTTTCTGAAAATTTTGTAAGAAATTGAGATTTAAAAAAAAATCTTATGGGCACCAATACCCTGCAAAATTGAAAACTTAGGAGATTTGGTCGAAATTCGATCCCGAAAGAAGTTCAAAATTTTCAAATAATTTTCAAGATAAATCTTGAAAAATTTTAATGAAATTTGAATCAGGAAGAAATTTTTATTGATCGATTTCCAAGACAAAAAATTCAGGGAATTTTTTCAATATCTGATTCAGAAAGAATGCTGGCAATTTTCAAATAAATTCCATAAATTTTCCATATAATTCAATTTCAAATTCAACATCAGTTTATAGGTATTTTCAGATATTTCCGTCGAGTGATCGCCTTTCTCCCTTGATTTCATCTCAAGACACACCCTCGCCTCTTGCAGAACCCGCTCGAATATTTTCATTTCGAAATACGTCCATTCTACTTCTACGCCAAATTTCGACCAATTTTCAAATCTATTTCACACCTTTGCCGCTGTTCCCACTTGGAAAATCCACTCGACAGTCACTCAACTCGACTGTGACAGCTCCAACGAGGCAAAAAAAATTGAAGAAAACCTTCACACCGAAGCTAAAAACACCGCATTCGGTATTCAGTTCAACGTAGAACGGACGACGAGCGATACGATGCCACGCCGAACAAAACAGCACTGGCGTATACGACACGAGCACAGCACACAACGTCGTAATCGATAAGCCCGTAGCACGTCAACGTGGCATCATTGCAGTACTTTTTTCAGCTCAAGGTTTCACTGTGTAGGTTTTTTTTTTTTCTGCTGCTTCTATACAACTTGACTCGACTCTCTCTGATACGCCATGCCATGCCATACAGTATTATTTCACCACATTTCACTCATTCTAATCAGCCTCAGAGATGGTGAGAAAATTTACATGAGTACTCAATTCGCGATACTAGTTTACAAATGATTCCTCATGTTTCCCATATGTTTTGTTTTGGAGGCGAAAAAAATTCTGCTAATGAAATGACAAAAAAAAAAAAAATGTCCTCACGCACAAAGAGAGCCTCCCATGTGCACACCACACCGAACCGTGCAGAGCTGTGAGCATCAGCACAGCAGAACACCGCTGTCATCATTTGCAAAAACCAAACTATCAAAGAGAAAGAAAATCCCAAATGTAAACGAACCGCTGATAACGTTTCAACGTGATAAAACAAATCAAAGACCTACAAAGTTATACCGGCGAATACGCGTTATCAATGTATAACCACCAGCAGCAACAACAACAACACCACATATACATTGGAAAGAGACCGTACTATACTATCATTAACCTCGACTAAAAGAGCGAGATAGAGAGAATATAGCGCGCTTTCGGGGCCAAGCAGCGGACGCAGCTGCGACGGTATTATCGTCAGCTGATCGAACCCATTATACCGTATCGTGTTAAAGTAGTAGACTGAATGCGTCGCGAGCACGCGTTTTTTTTTCTTTCTCTGAAGGAATTCCCCGATAGATGGAAATTTCTTTTAACCATTCATACGCAGGGAATCTCGCATCTCCGAATCGGTGGCTAAAGGTTTGGCGGGTTCAATCGTAGAAATAGGTAACTTCGATAGGTGCTCTAAGGAATGTACTATTTAATTAGTCTCATTTGACTTCTTCGTACTGACCACGTACAATTAGATTACAAATATCCCTAATGACATAACTGTGGAAACTTGTTAATTATTTGGGCTCGCAGATTTATACAGCACGTGTCCGTATTCCATGGAAATTTCCAGCTCTACATGTGGAGAGGAGATTGTCACAGTGATGTCAGTTTAAAGTGAAGTCAACCTTGTTGGAATATCCAACAAGACTAGAATAACTGTGGAAATGTGAGGGTAACTAGGCGTCAAAAATTTCCACAGTACGTTTACCATCCAGCATCCTGTGGAAATTTCCAGCTCCAGATGTAGAGATCTTCACAGCAATATCAGTTCAGAATTAAGGCAGCCCTGTGGTATATCCAACAAGACTAACATAACTGGTGGGGATCAGAGATTTCCAGTGATATCAGTTCAGAGGAAAGTCAACCCTTTGGGATATCTATGAGCACTAACATAACTGTGGTGAGGATCTGGGATTTCCACAGTGATATTAGTTCAGAGTTAAGGCAGCCCTGTGGTATATCCAACAGGACTAACATAACTGTGGTGGGGATCATGGATTTCCAACGTGATATCAGTTCAGAATTAAGGCTGCCCTGTGGTATATCCAACAGGACTAACATAACTGTGGTGGGGGATCATGGATTTCCAACGTGATATCAGTTCAGAGTAAATGCAGCCCTGTGGTATATCCAATAGAGCTAACATAACTGTGATGGGGATCAGAAATTTCCACAATGCTTTGATGTCAACATCCCGTGGAAATTTCTAGCTTTAGACATATAGTTTTCCACAATACTATCATTTCGATGTAAATTCAGCCCAGTTGGGATGCAATCAAGACGTACTTACAGATGATAACGACGTATCCGATACATCTCCCCAATCGCTGCTGTGCTGCGATACAGACGGTGTTAATATCGAAGACGAGCCTTTTTCTATTAAATTCAAAGCCAGTTTTGCGATAGAATTTTCACTCGCAGAGTAACGTGTCTGCTTCTTTCGATCTTCTACTCATATACCCTCGAAATACACTGCCAATAAATTGGGAAATTTACACTGGCCGAGGACTCTTCCACTGCGGGAATCTGTTATACTACCATCTTGATACCTTCTGGCTTGAAATCCACTCTATTGGCGAGTTTCACTCGTGATAAGAACCGCTTCGCAACGACTATCGCTATTCAAAGACGGATGATCTGGCGCCAAAACACTTACTGCGGCTCATAATGCGATCTGGGAAGCAAATCTCGATTTGAAGATGATGCTCACAGGCACAGGGCGTATTCCATGTACACTTGTACTCTTGATAACTATCTCTGGCATCGATGTACCAGACAAATGATGTCGAATTTCTTGAATTTCACCACACTTTACAACGTACAACCTATCGGCACTATGCACTATCACATACACACAAGCACACTAACCAACGCCCGAAACCGATTGAAAAAAGCCCCGATCGTCTTAGGTGGCCATCTACACAGACACACATTCGCCGGTTACTAAATTTGGTAATTTTTTTCGCCCAGAATGCAGGCACGATCGACACACACTGCTGGAAAAAATTTATTTCGACACAGCACCAACACCACTGGTGACTAAAATCGAGCGAAGCGAACGCGCGATCGAAGAAATCGAATTCGAGAAAAAAAACCGCACACCGAATAGGTAGGTATTTAAAAGTAGCGAAGAGAGATTCACGTGTATATATTTGTGTTAAAAACACGACCAACTACGACAAAATAGAGCGAGATAGACGTATACGTACTTAAGCAATAACAAAGAAAAAGACAGAGCGAATATTACTCTATCGACGAGGCCGGGTGGAAAATGAAACTCGCCGAGGTTCTTCCCAACTTTAACACAGCACAGAACGCCAAACGAGAGAATTCTCGTTTCCCTCTACGCCACACCACACAGCGCAGCACAGGGCATATTATACACGAATACAAAACGCTGCTATACGTTTACGTATACACGCACACCGTTACACGGGTACGCTTAAAACATCGTACATGTACGAGAGAACACACGCACACAGCGCTCGCACGTATTTTAAAATATATAAGAGCCGAGTACGTATATTTCGCGCTGCTAGCGGCGCGCATATATACCCACACACGTACACGGTCGCCTGTAAAATACAAAGCAAGCAATCAACCTAACGTCGTTCTGAACACGCACACACTCGCACACAAGCCAAGTACACGGTATATACGCAGCAGAGCGCTCCACTCGATGGGTGGAAGCGACGCGAGCCAACGGTATAATAAAAGATATAGCCGGATGAGCGCTGTACGATCGAGGGCGAAGCCAGCGGTAGCGGGGCAACGAGTTGGTCGTCGTTGTAGCAGCGTATTCTCCGCGCTCTGCGCTCTCTTCGCGCGCTTATAATAATAACAGGCAGAGAGGCAGAGGCAGGCGAGGCAACACACCAAAACGACGACGTGAACGGACGCAGTACCATTCCCACATCGCAGGGCGATATACAGAGAGGGTAGCGCGGCACAAACAGGGAGGTCCGCGCTGTACATTATAAGAGGCATAGCCCACCCCCTTCGCTTCCCACCACCCGGCATCGTGTTCCTTCGCTCGCTATCGTTACACCAATCCACTCTGTAAGGACGAACGACAAGGATAGGGAGCGGCGCCGGAGGGACTCGCAACTCGATGAGGTCCCTCTCCTCGCGAACCTCCAACTGCTCTGTGCCGTGCTAATGCCATTACTACATGTCTATTCCCTCTCATTTCGTTCCTTTCGAGTTCGCGCTGCGTTCGTCCGCCCCGGCACCTACCGCCATCGCCCTGCTATCCGATGTTTTTTTCATTTTTTGCCTTTCAACTACCACTACCAGGGCACAACGACGCCGTTATCGTTGTCGTCGTGTGTACATGAGAGCCTTCTTTTTTCTCTATTTAGAGTGTATAGCTTGTGGAGAATCACAGTGTTGCCAATGCGTACAATGGTAAAATTCCCTTTTCCCTTGATGGTTGCCAAGCAAAGGCCATAGGAAGATAAGCATGGTGAATCGGCCCCAGGCTGATTCTGGAATAGGAGTTGGGTGGTGTGTAGGTACCATCAAGACAAGTTAATCCCTTGAGTTTCAATCCTCAACTCTGAGTGGTTCTTGAGCAAGGCCTCAAAAACTGAAAAAAGTTTTTAATTATTTTCTCGAGATTGGCTCAACCGATTTTCATCAAACTTGAATAGAAGTGTAGCTTTGTATGAGGGCTTTTCACAAAAAAATCCACAGCTCCCCCCCACCATTTTTCCCCCTCCAAAAACTCGACTCAATATTTTGAGGACCTCCTTACCTATGAAGCCTTGTCGGCAAAATTTTGAAAAAATTGTTTTCAGGTGTCTCATTGACCCAATAATAACATATAATTTTTCCAAAATTTTAACT
>FIZV01067108.1:0-10763 GCA_900050545.1 Trionymus perrisii | reverse complement strand
TTTTAAAAAAAAGTGCAGAAAATTCCAAAAAATATGTTTAAAAAAACAGAAGAATAAATCTTTAAAAACTTTTTAAAAATTAATTTTTAAATTTCAATTTGATCAAGATTTTTTTTTTTAATAAAAAAAATCTAGAAATAAAATTTAAAAAATCGAGTAAGTAAATAGATATCATTTTCCGGTATTGAAACATTCAAGTAGGTACAGAAATTGAGTAAAACTACATAATTTTCTAAAAATTAAAAAATAATGCTAGAAAAGTTTGAATAAGATTTAGAAAAAATTTGAAAAATTCAATTTAAAAAAAATAAAATATGAGAAAAATTTTATCCAAAATACAATGTTAAAAAAATAGAATTTGAAAAAAAATTTATCCAAAATACAATGTTAAAAAAATTGAAAAAAATTAAGGCAGAGAAAATTTTAAAATAATCAAGGAATAAAATTTGGAAAAATTCAAGAATGCCATAAAAAAATTCGAACTAATTTTTTTCAAGAAATAACCTGAAAACTTATTTGAAAAAAATCGCAAAAAAATGTTGGAAAATCAAACAATAAAATTTAAATAAAATTCAAGAAATATCGGGAGAAAATAATTTTTAAAAAATAAAAAAAAACGCAAAAAACTGCTTTAAAAATTAGAAGAACAGAATTTGAAAGGAATTGAAAAAATAATAGAAATATGTTTTTCAAAACTTCAAGATTTTTTACTAATATTGATAAATTTGAGATAAACTCAAAAATTTTCATTTCAAAAATGTTAAAAAATTTGAGAAATAAAATTGCTTCAAAACTAATTTGAAGAAAATTACGAGAACTAAAAAGACGATTGTTAAGAAAATCTATGAATAGAATTTGAAAAAAAAAATAAAAATTGTGTTCTACACAATGGGAAAAAAAGGGAATGATTTTGAAACACAATTTTTAAAATCCATAAAAAAAATCAGGAAATGAATATGATCAAAAAAATCCAATTCGTGAAAATAATTTAAAGAAATTTCGATTACATGAAATAGGCACAAATTGATTAAAAAATAAATTTAAAAAAATAAACTCACGAAAAAAAGGGGAGGGGGTGAATAAGAAGTGCGTAAGGCTAATCTGTATCAAATCAATAGGTATAATACTGTAAAATTCAAAAAAAAAGTCATCACTTTTATCGATTAATTTTTTTTTTTAAAATCAATCTTTGATGAATAAATATTCACGTTATTCAGATTTTTTTTTCGAAAAATATTATCAAGTTGATCTTTACTACGCCTAACATCTCCGTTACACTTCACCAGTTAAAATCGACTCGACCTAGACGCAAGACAAACGGCAACGGAGGAGATAACAACGAAGAATGTTGCTACGGTCGTTCCTTATCTTCGGTAACAACGACGACGAGTTACGGTTCCGGCAGAAACAACAGAAGCCCAGATAGTACTAATGGAATCGGTAACTACGCTTACGAAGAAGACGACGATGATGACGAAGAAAGCAGAATCAGGATCAAATTCACTCGAAAATTCACCTACCAATATAAAAATTTCTGCTGCGTCTTATCCAGCTTGCTACTTTCATTGCTGTCAGCGACTGTTGTTTTTTACATAGGATGTACGTGGTAGTTTAGGATTTATCTTGCTTAATCTTTACGACCTTCGATGACGATGATTTTTTTTTACTTATGCATTAGACAATTACATTAAAGTTGAACCCGGAGAAGAGTTATCGTTTCAAGGTTCTTTTACCTTTGCTCGAAGTAAATCCCACGAGTCCTCTGGGTCAACGTCGGAACTTTCACTTGCGAATTATATCAGTGCCTTGGAAAATGCTCTACTAGTCCATCCGATATTACGACTTTCATTTTTATCGGCAGAAATATTAGCTTTAGATACGTTAGTATTTCAATTCGAGCTTTTGTTATAAGATTCTTGTGCGTGAAATTATAAGCTATAGTTGTATTATGTTGTTATTGTAGCGAAGCCGGCGACAGCAATACCACCGTTCACTTCGGAATGAAATTTAATCCTCGACTGTTACTCGGGGCTACGTTAAAAGATATCACCGACGCTCTAAAACAACATCTACAAATACCCGATGGATCGGTTGATAAGAATAGCGTCTCGGTTCGAGAATTCTTTCCATCGTCTGCGGCCACATCTCCTTCAATATTGGTTGAATCGCCGTCTTCTGGACACGTATTAGTGGATAATTTAACCAGTACAGCCGGTAGATGCGTTTCAGCTATGCAGTTACCGTTTTGTATAAATATCACCGAAAACAGCTTTACAGCGTATCCCAATCTTCTATTGCATAAAAGTAAAGAAGAGGTTACCGATGAGTTGATTGCATTTAGGTAAGGAAGGTCATTTCATTTGATCGCAATCACGATTGGAAATATAACTTGGTTGTTGTTTACCTGTCGCGTAGGGAGTTGATTGACGCCGAGTGTTACGAAAATGCGGCCGAATTTCTGTGTTCGGTTTTACAACCGAAATGCATTCAGAGACCGAATTTACCTACCGATGAAACGAAATTACCTTGCAGAGCCTTCTGTCGCGAGTTTTGGGCTGGTTGTGGAGATAGGTTGACTGATAATTTGAAGAAATCTTTGGACTGTTTCAAATTCCCCGAGTATAGCGATTTCGGCAGAAAATGTAGGGCTCAGCCAAGTAAGTTGAAAACATTCTTTATGAAAAACGTACGATGCGGTTATAAAATCTTCTTACCTACATATTTGAAACATGTAAAATTAAACTTAATGACTAAATTCTTCCGATAAACAAAAATCAACAATTCAACATACCTGAAGTCCGTCGTTGCTTTCGAATTTTTATGTCTGGTTTTTATTAATTGATCATACTTCCTCGACTCCTTTGAAGAAATTAAAAATGAAGCTGAACTCACGAACTGTCAAATATACGTTTAACACGAAATAAAATTAATTAATCACCAAATACTCCTTTGAATAAAACTACCGAGTACATACATTACAATACAATGAATCACAAAATAACCGCGATAATCGGTAAATCAAAATCAGCTGAGATCCTTTGATTTCCTTACAAAATGGCGGAATTAATTCAGTGTAACCATATCCATAAAAATAAAAAATTACGAAAAAAATAAACAAGAAAATTCATAAACCACAAACCAGCATGCCAGTTGATACCAGCATGTTATTTGAATTGATTTTTATCAGTTTATTGATATATTGATTGCTTCTCTTTCAATTAATTAATGATAATTTAATTTTCAAGATTGTGATCCTGTGACATTGAAAAATGATGAAGCGTTCTCGTACAGATTATGCGACGGAGTAATCGACTGTCAAGAATTACAAGATGAAATGTCATGTTCATATTGCATCGCTCCCGATACTCTTCATTGTGGTTTGAATAAAAAATGTATTCCAAAAAATAGCCTTTGCGATGATGTATCCGATTGTCCCGATGGCAGTGACGAAAAGAATTGTCGTAAGTAAATCTCACTCTTCAGCGTACTTGTAGGTACTATTAATCTTATGGCTTGTCCAAGTGCTACATCGACATTTTCACTTTACAGTTTCATTACGACCTAATGTCACCGCTGAAACACACTATAAAACGGTATTAGATACGCCGAGTTATAAAGAAGGTTACGCAGTTTACACGAGAAACGGCACCTCGGCCAATATATGTGTCGAAAATAACATGGACGATACTTTCTCCGGACCCATTTTAAACAAAATTGGAGAATCTTTATGTAAAAATAGCGCCTACCAGTATGTTACATTTGAGTTTTACTTTTAATTAATTTTTTATGCAGGGCGCTGTCTATCGTGGAAATCAATTTCACGGCCTTCGCTACACGCAAATCACAAATTGAATAGAGTTTTTTACTTGAAATAACAATCATTTTTTTGTGCATACGTTATTTAATAAAATAATCACTTATGGTTATTTTTTCAGGAATGTTCATCGAGTTGAAACTAAATCAATAAAAAATGTAAATCTACCATCGACCAGTGTATTTGCCAAACTGCAGTATAAACGTAACGCCGATGTTTCATTCTCATTAAGTTCAAATTGTTCCTCAAATCGTTTGCTTCATGTTACGTGTACTGATATTGGTAGGTATGATGGGAAAATCCGTTTAGATACCGTAGACTTCTTGTTTCTGAAATAAAATTTTGTTTTATTTCAGAATGTGGCATACAAACAACGCGAAATTACATTAGTATCGAAGGATTGAATAAAATAGCCAAAGCTGGCGATTGGCCATGGCATGTGGCTTTATTCAAAGATGGTGTTCATGCTTGTGACGCTACATTAGTATCACAAAATTGGTTACTTACGACAATGTCTTGTTTCCAAGGGTTAGTAGTTATTCGATTTTTATTTAAAAAATGAAGTATTTTTCTCACGAACTGCGGTAATAGCATGTGGTTTTATTTTTAATAGGCAAAATAAAGCTGAATGGATAGCAAAATTGGGTACAATAAGGCTGTACGCAAAATCACCTTGGCAACAAGAACGACATATTGTCGGCATGATTAAATCTCCCGTTGAAGGGAGCACGCTAGTCTTAATAAAATTAAGTAGTCCTGTAATATTTTCGCATTTCATTCGTCCAATCTGTTTACCATCCGGTAATTCACTCATTGACGATCTCATGTACTGTAATACCTTAGGATGTTCGAAAACAAGTACGTTATTACGTTTTGTTTGTCGATCTCCTATACCCATTGCATGGAGTTGAATTTTTATTTTCTTTTTATAGGAGAGATGTTGCAAAGAATAGAGGTCCGAGAAACTGCCATGGATAATTGTGCTGATATAAGTATCACTTCTGGTAACACTTTATGTGCCGGTTCTACTTTTGATCCCAGTGAATGTAACGTAAGTAACCGTGGTCTAATGTTTGAACATGAACTAAATAATATTACTTTATTCATTTTATTATCCTGTAGGAAGAAGAAATGGCTGGCAGTGCTATGATATGTTTAACTTCGAAACAAAATCGATGGATCTTGGTAGGAGTCAGTAGTTGGAGAATATCATGTACACCGATTGGTATGCAAAGACCTAGACTTTATGATAAGGTTACTTCAAACGTTAATTGGATTCAGAGTGTTATTCAAGAAGCTTAGTTCGTAATATTTTTATATCATGTACCTATAGTGTATATTTTTTAATCAAGTTGTGATTTTTTTAAATTGTTTTTTAATACATTTTTAAAATACAGTTTCACCATCTGTTTATTGATACCTATTCTAATTCTCCGATTTTTTCCAAATTTTTTGGAAACGTTGGGGAAAATGCAAAACTTCATTCGTCAATTATTCTCAGAAAATAAAAGTACAGATGAAAAATTAAAAATACACAATTATTTTGTACGTGAGAAGGTGGGTCTTTTAAATGTATGAATAAAAAAGTTCTGTGATTGAGGTTGGGAAAGCTGTAATCAGAAGACAAAGAACGTTATTCGCAAAAGAAAATAAAAATATGATACAACATGCTCTAGTGATTTATTTCCGAACAAATTTTAAATTAAAATGAAAAACAAGAATCAATTATTGATTAGAGTAGGAAACGTAAACGTATTCATTGCATTGATTATCAATTTGAAATTGAAACATGACTGCGAGACTGTGATAATCGATAAATGATAATTAAATAATTACAAATTACAATTTTCGAAGTATCTCAAGTACCTAGTACCTACTAAGTAGTCATTTTTGTCATTTTTATCATTTTCTCATTTTTCAACGTTTGAATTGAATCTTGAAGTTTAGAGAAGAGCTTAGATTAAATTAAATTAATATTCTGTTAACTTATTTCTGTTATAAGTTAATTCTGTTTGAAACTTTTTGAGGTTGCGAAGCGATGAAGCGAAAGCATTTAATTTAAAAAAAAATCTTATCAATTTGATCATAAACACTTCTAGCGTTCAAATTTGTAACTAATAAAAGTGGTAAAAGTGATTCGAAAATAGAACGTTTTTCAAACGAAAAGAATTGAAATAGCCCTCCTTATACTTGCAATGGCACAAAATAAGTACACAAATAAAAAACATTTTCGCCACAATTCCAAGTGCAAACCAAGTGAATAGTGTTTTTTTTTGCAATATTTACACAGTATTTTGTGATTAAAGAGTGAGAGAAAAATCAAGTGAGAATAATGAAATTAAAAATCAATCCTAGTTCTTATTTCGAAGTTGAAGTTTTCAATTAAGTGGCCCGCGGTAAATATATTACACGAGAGATCGGTTGTGTTCATCGGATGCTCCGTCGTTACACTTATGCTTATCATCCGTGCATTCTTTCAGGTTACTACAACTTCCAGTTCTAGCATCATATTCGATGATCGCTTCGACGATATCATCTTATAGAGAAGATTCAAGTATACGAATATCATTTACATTATGCTAATCTGAAACGTCGACTGTATGTGAATGCTTGGACTGTAGTGTTGAAGATCGAATCTAGCGATGCCGAAATGTAACATAAGAACGAGATACCTTCCAGCAACATTTGCTTGGGTTTTATTAATCACCGCTACCGCTGCTTTTTATTACTATCCGTAAGCATACAATCGTCTCAAAATTATGCCTCTTAATCGAAACGTGTTACTAACCATCTTCGTATTATTTTATACAGATGCTATTATTTCATACGGCCGCATCCATGGGTACCTATAATACAAGGAATTGTATCTTTCTTCGTGCTGGCCAATTTCACATTAGCCACGTTTATGGATCCGGGTGTTATTCCCAAAGGTAGTACGAATAATCTTTCATCACATTAGTGTTAGCGACGAGATTACGCTTATCAAATATGTTATTGTGTTGAAGCATCACCTGACGAAGACAGAGACGATGATTTCCGTTCTCCGTTGTACAAAACCATCGAAATAAATGGTATAACGGTTAGAATGAAATGGTGTGTTACATGCAAATTTTACAGACCTCCGAGATGCTCGCATTGTAGCGTTTGTAATCATTGTATAGAGGTAATGAATAGATAACAGATAACACCAATGATTTCAATATATTAGTATTATATGTATTAATGACTCGTATGTTTGACAGACTTTCGATCATCACTGTCCTTGGGTGAATAACTGTATCGGCAGAAGAAATTATCGTTACTTTTTCTTCTTTTTATTAAGTTTAAGTATTCACATGGCGACCATTTTTACCATTTGTCTAATTTACGTGTTACTCCAAAGAGATAGATTAACCGAAATAGATTGCGTCGTATCGTATCCTTTTCTATTCACGAATTTTATTTTATTTTCGACGAATGAACTTATATTAATCCTTAATCACCTTTCGTAGATTAATTATTATAGCCATCATAACGATACTATTTATTCCAATATTCGGATTAACCGGATTTCATATAGTTTTAGTAGCCCGTGGACGAACCACAAACGAACAAGTGACTGGTAAATTTAAAGGAGGTTATAATCCGTTCTCTCATGGATGCTGTAAGAATTGCTGGTACGGTTTATGCGGACCGCAGTATCCGAGGTATGTTAATTCGCCGCATCCGGTTGCGTTGCAAAAAATCCCAAACAAACCATTTGAAGCTAAAATTCGTTTTTTATAGTTTATTGAACTTGAAACCGTTCAAGTACGAGAGGAAGAATAAAAACAAAAAAGCACCTTCCAATTCGAACGTTTGCACCATAACCAACGAAAGACATCAAGTTAAAACTTACATGGACAATAGCAACGGAATCCGAAATGCTAGCTCCAATTCTTACAATAAGGTGACATTTTTCGAACTATCAATTTTTTCTCTTTCTTATTCTAGTTTTCACAAAAATGGTTTATATTTACGAGCACCTTGTAATTTAACGAGCTGCTTGATTTTTTTTTTGTGTTTTTAATATTGTGTACTTTCAAATTATGATTCAGAAAGGTACCGTATGTTCGTGAAAGATAAATCGAAAGTTGATTAGTGATTAATTTTCTAATTTGATGAAAAGTTCGATTTATAATTCTTATCTTAGTTTTCACATACGGTATCTGAATTTTTCCGACGAAAAGATCACTTCTATGGCAGACTTAACTTATGGAAACTCTCGAAGACTGAGTACTATCATATTGAAACTCATGAAATCGACAATGAGAATCTATGGTTGTGCTTTCAAAGCCTCATTTATTTTGATCGCTTCTATCTAAATAACGCTTTACTATTTTATTACAACGCCATTTTGAAAACAAAAATACTAGCGAGTATTTTTACGTAGATTCTATGTTTATATTTTACTCTTTTTTTGTTGTTCTCTCTATTCTCGTGTTTTATTCATCACGTGGTTGTATTTTTGTTTCTGTTTTGTTTTTCTTTCATGCACTTAAATTTTCTTTCTACAGTCTGGAACGGCGACTACAGAAATAGCGATTGTGGAAAATGTACGTTTTACAATGTTTTCTGGTAGTTTTGCTCGGCTTCTTCTACCACCCCAGCATAGTCGCTTCGTAGCTCGATTAGCTTGTTTGTAATATTCTGCCAATCTAACCCTCTTTCTTTACACATATGATCGACTATTGTACAAGGTATCGGATTCGTGTAAATCTATCTGTCAGTTCGGATGACATACTGTGAAGGATTTCGCTCAGTTAATCACGAGAGAGAGACAACAAGGACCGAATGAGAAATGTAATTGATCACCATATGTCGTATGTAATTTGAGAAGCTAAATTGTAGTTTAACGATCTCGATGTGAACTTGAATTTTTTAACTTGCGTGTAAAAAAAACAACATATATCGAAGGTCGACCGAATCGTTAACCATTTATGTTTTAATTTCATTAACAATTGACACTAACGAATTCGGTTTTTTGGGACGATAACAAGTTGCAGAGCAGGAGACGGAGGAGATGGATTGAATTTTGAATATTTTTTCTCACGTTTCCACATTCGAGCTGATTCATTTGCAAAGAAAAAATGACCAGATGATTCACACCGTTCTATTCAAATATCTAATACGCGATGATTCGAATATTGTGGTCGTGTGAGAGACTCGTCTTTACGTAATTATTGTGAAATTCGATTGATGATCTATTATAAGACGGTTACTTTTAAAGTTGACGAGTTTTGAAACTTGGAATCTTTGGTTCTGGGGTTTATTAAATTTGCAAGGACTCCAAAAGATGCTGAAGCGTACCTTTCATCTTTTGTTTTGTTTAAGAAGCTATACGGTGACTAACACAATGGAACTGATTACGAATGGATTCCTCGCGTAGGGTTACGATGATTGAATTTAAAATAAAATACGTCATTTTTTTCAACGCTTTCTCTCGTTTCTTGGTATCATTATGATGGCGGAATCTGTGTACCTAATATTGTATTCGTTATGGCTAAAAATCGTTCTGTATATTACACTCAATTGTTTCACATATATGGGTAATGGTGAAAAAAAAGAAGGAATGCCAAGTAGCGTATGTAATCGTAGGCTTATTTCCGTCAATTCAATGAATAATTATGGCAAACTCGAAAGGATATTTTTGGAATTGTGTAACTCATGTGGGTACAACAAGGTGGTTCGAAAATATCATATAATCTAGGATTCGGTTTTAAAAATTGAAGTACTCTTGGATTGGATTTGGTTTTGTTGAGGGGCTGGGACCAAATGTGTGGATGTTTTCGAAACACACTGTTGAAGGTGACAGTTTTCGTGTATATGCTCGTGAATGGGTTATTTTCAAGGAAGAATGAGTAATTTGTATGAACATGGTAGGAGTAGGTAGAGGTACTTGAGGTGGATTTATTTAACCTAGAGTTTATTTCAATAGAACAGATGCGGTTTGTTTGATCGAGTTGAGTATTTCGTAGCGTTGAATAGGTAATCTGGTAAATTTGAAGAAATCGTCATGGAAATTTAGTGCACTTGAAAAACCCCTCGATCATCTTTTCGCCACTTTCTCGACTTAGGTTCGAATCAATTTTATGATTCATTTACGTATTTTTTCTTGAAAGAAATTTGACGATTGCATAAATATTTAGTAGTCATGTCCCTAAAAGAGAATTTTCCTCAGCCTTTTTCTCAAATGAGTTGATTCGAAAGATTTATCTTATTCTTGAAAGATTCGTTCTGAATTATTTTAAAATTAATTCCATGTTCGCGAACGACTGTGTCATTCTTTCAAATTTCCATTCTTTTGTAAAAATAAATTTCAGACTTTTTCCAAAAATTAAAGTGAATAAAGATTTCGTTCGAGAGCGATCCGTTTTGAAGTTGATTGAATCGTTCGCAAACGATTGAATGATTTAGAATTTTTTTATTTTTGTTTTAAAATTTTGAAATATTTCTAATTTGATTTCCTTCCTGGTGATTTTATTTTAAAGCAAATGGTGTTTTGTTCGTGAACGATTCGTTTTGAAATTCATTGAATCGTTCGCGAACGATAAAATCATTTAAAAATTTTTTGTTTTTGTTTTAAAAATAAAAATAAAAATTTTAAAATATTTTTATTTTAATTTAATTTCCCTTCTTGTGATTTTATTTTAATAAATGGTGTTTTGTTCGTGAACGGTTCGTTTTGAAACTGATTGAATCGTTCGAGAACGGTTGAGTCGTTTAAAATTTTTTATTTTTTTTGTATTAAAAAAAAATCTGATTTTTTTTTTTTTTGAAAAATTATATTTTGTTCGTGAATTATTTGTTTTGAAATTAATTATATAGGTATCGTTCGCGAACGATAAAATCATTTAGAAATTTTTATTTTTAAAAATTAAAATTTTAAAGTATTTTTAATTTGATTTTCTTTCCTGTAATTTTGTTTTAA
>FIZV01067087.1:0-18746 GCA_900050545.1 Trionymus perrisii | reverse complement strand
TATTTTTAATTTTTAATTTTTTTTTTTTGGAAAATCACTTTTAAACATGATTTTAGGAAATAATAAGTATTCAACGAAATAAAAAGAATTGCAAAATAAAAAAAAAAATAGAGCCTTAATTACTTGAAAGAAAAGGATTTTGAACTAAATTATATAAAATTCGTTCTAATAAAAAATCAGAAATAATAATAGTGGTGGATCTGAGAGGAAAAATATGATGAGGTCAGAAAGTTTATACAAGTCACTTTTTAAAAGGGGAGAGGGTTGTTTTACTAAGTAATTAGGTATAAACTTCAATTTTTTGAAAAAACTGTACTGTTTTTAAAAAATTCAAGTGTTAAATTTTCTTTAAAGTTCAGAGTAATTTTTTTCACGTTTTCAAAAATTATTTAATTGCCTAAATTGCAAAATTTTTCCAAAATCGTTGAATTTTCTAAAATTCGAGAAAATTATTGATTTTTAAAAAATTGCAGAATTTTTAGTCAAATTTCTAAAAATGGCCAGTTCCTCAAAAACTGACAAATTTTCAAAAATTATAGAATTTTTTAAAATTTCAAAATTTTTCAACATTGCCAAATTTAAAAAAATCGTTAATTACCTATTTATTAATAATCCAATAATTTTCCAAAATTGCAAAATTTTCAAAACTTATCAAATTTCGTAAAATTCAAGAATTTGAAAAAAATTATTTATTTTTAAAAAATTGGGGAATTTTTAAAAATTGACAAATTTTTAAAAACTGTCAGTTCCTTAAAATACTGACATATTTTCAATAATAATTATTGAATTTTTTAAAATTGCAAAATTTTTAAAAATCGTTAATTTTTTAATGATCCAATAATTTTTCAAAATTGCAAAATTTTCAAAAATTATTAAATTTTTAAAAATTGCAAAATTCTTTAAAATTGCCGAATTTTTCAAAATTGTTAATTTTTAATTATCCAATAATTTTTCAAAATTTTAAATTTTCATAAATTATCAAATTTTTAGCAATGCATAAACTGTAATTGTTATTAGAAATATTAAAAAATAATTCCCTACCTCCGCCCATTCATCTCCAAAATAAGTATATCTAAAGAAGGTATAAAGCAATATCCCCAATAAAACCACCTGAAAACAGTACAAATCGAAAAACGAAACTTTTTTCACTTTGATTTCATTTTTTTTTATTCTAATCTAATTTTTTCCCTCAATTTCTAATTTTTTAATTTTTTAAAAATTTAACCCATGGAACATGAAAGTCTGAATTGAAGCGGGAAATTTTTTCAAGTAAAATCTTGCAATATTGTCACTTCCCCTGCCCACCATTTATAAATTTCAAAATTTTTGCTTGCACAGTTCTGAAATTGATATTTTTAATGAAAGAGTAAGGTTTTCGCGTATAGAGGTAGAATGAGAGGTGGAGGATGTGCTCTAAAATTATTGCCTTAATAGTAATATCTTCTAGTTTTGAAAAGTGAAGACAGACAGGGCAACAGGGCCGAATTACATCTTAACCAGGGAGTCCCTTTGTTTACACTGCCAAATTGTCGTGGTTGTAGATGAAGCAATATTGTATGGTTAATTTAGAGTTAATGATAGCTTCTGAGAGGTGTAGACATTTAATGTTGAGTTTACAATTATTTATTGTAAGTTTCACCTCTGTTAAATAAAGTTCAATTTTGTTGAGTTTGTGATTTTACTTGTACCTGCATTCGCCTATATACCGACTTTGCGACTTGCATTACCTACTTACAAAAATTTCAAATCTCGCGTATTTATATAAGTATATACTTTATCTAAAATAAGGAAAAAAGTTTTTAAATGTATTGGAAAGTGTTGAACCTACGTAATTTTTGAAAATTTGATTTGAGTACCTAAAATTTAAAAACAAGTTTTGATTCCTGTCAAAAATATTTCCAAAGAAAAAATTGATTCAACAGATGATAGGTATAATAAAATTATTTAAATTTCAAAAGTATTTAAAAAAAAATAAAATTCATTAGTAGGTTTCCTAATTTATCTTTCCTACGTTTTATTCCGTTCGAGGAATATGCGGCTACTAAACGATATTCGAAGCGAAACCGTGCAAACGAGTACAAAATTTTTTCTTCAACAGACGATAAATTCAACGGTAAAAAAATCATTTTAATTAATCATATTATAAATTTGTAAAAATGAATCGAAATCCAAGAGCCGATAAAAAGGATCAATACGCTAGTTACATGACATTCGACGAATATGGCCGACCGTTTATCATCTTACGAGAACAATCGGAAAAAGAACAAATCAGCGGTGTTGATGTAATCAAGGTAAGCACGCCACCGAATCAGTTGCAAAATCATAATTTTACCTATTCTATTCTATTCGTATTTACCTCTCTAGAGTCACATCTTAGCGGCCAAGGCGGTGACATCCATAATGCGGTCGTCATTGGGCCCCAAAAGTCTAGACAAAGCGATGTTGTCACCTGACGGAGATTTAACCGTAACCAACGACGGTGTAACGATTTTACAACAAATGGACGTCGATCATGCTATCGCTAAGCTACTGGTAGAATTGTCAGAATGTCAGGATAGTGGCGTCGGAGATGGAACCACCGGAGTCGTTGGTAAGTAGAGTTGCCTATGCTGTAAAAGAAAGGCGAAATGTAAAAATTAATTTCAATGGGTAGTTATAGCCGGCGCTTTATTAGAAGAGGTTGAAAAGTTGATTGAGAAGGGAATCCATCCGATTAGAATAGCCGACGGATTCGAATTGGCTGCTCAGCATTGTATGAAGCATTTAGACACGATCAGCGAACAAATTTCAGCGGACAAAAATAGAGATTTTTTGAAACGAATTGCAATGACGTCATTGAGATCGAAAATGTATGTTTTTGAGAAACAGATACCTAGTACCTACACTCAAGTCGGTCGAACAGTAGTAAATTATATATTTCTGTAGAGTCAGCAAGTGCACCGAGAAGTTCGCTGATATGGCTGTTGATGCTGTTTTAAAAATTGCCGATATTGAGAATAACTTCATCGATTTGGATCGCATTAAAATAGAAGGCAAGACCGGTGGTTCGTTGGAAGATACGATATTGGTGAATGGCGTAGTTTTAGATCAACAGTTCTCCCATCCCCACATGGAAAAAGTTTGTATATTTGTGTTTTGAAATTTCTCCGTTTTATGATAAATTGAAATTCCTCCGGTTTAATATTTCTTTCCTACGATATAGGAGCTAACGAAAGCTGCTATTGCTGTAGTAGCTTGCGGATTAGAAATGCCCAAGCCGAATCAAGTAAAGGCTTATTTAGAAATGGCATCTGTTGAATCGTTCAAAGAAGTCAAAGAATACGAACAGGAAATTTACGACGTAATGGTCAATAAAGTAAGTATCAAGAAAAATCTACCGAAGAAAAAATTATAGTAATTTATAATTATTAAAAAAAATATTTTCAGCTAGTAGAAGTCGGAGCGAACTGCGTGGTTTGCCAGGCTGGAATCGAGGACACCGCGAATTACTTATTATTGCGTACAAATACGATAGGTCTACGATACGTATCTGAGCGAGAAATGGAAGTAAGGCGTTATTTGAAAATAAAATCCAGTCAAATTAGAATTTAAAAATTAAATCGGTATCGATTATTCATTTATGTAGCTCATGAGAACTGCCACTGGCGCAAAAGTAGTCGCACGTTTCGAAGATTTAACCAGTGAGAGACTTGGATTTGCTGGATCAGTTCGAGAAATTTCGATAGGTACTGATAACAACAGAATGGTTCTTTTTGAAGATTGCCTGAATTCCTCGGTTGTAACGATTTTAATTCGCGGTGGCAATAGCTTAGTAAGTGATCTGAATGCAATTTTGGAAAGTTTTTCATTTTTAAACAAGTTTGCAATACATGATTCAACAGATTATTGAAGAAGCAAAAAGAAGTTTCCACGATGCGTTATGCATGATAAAAAATCTCGTTCTTGAAAACAAAATCGTTTACGGTGGTGGCTCTTGCGAGTTGTCATGTGCTATCGCGGTTTCGAAAGAAGCTGATAAAGTATGCAAACAATCAATAATTTATTACGCTATAATTAGCAATTCAATTCAATCGATGTGTTTTTCCCACTAGATTTCAACTTTGGAGCAATATTCATTCCGAGCATTCGCTGATGCCTTAGAAAGTATTCCTATTACATTGGCCGAAAATTGTGGTTATTCTCCCATTAATTTGGTTACGGAAATAAAGTCTAGGCAAATTTTAGAAGAAAATCCCTACTTGGGAATAGACTGTATGCAAGAAGGAACTAGCGGTAAGTTATAAGCAGGTTTTTTTGAATAATACTAATCAACGATTTCGCCAGTCAGTTAACACTCACAAAATGTTATTGATTTTAGATATGAAAAAGCAACAAGTAATCGAAACTTTACGTAGTAAGAAACAACAAATTCTTTTAGCGATGCAAGTGGTCAAGCAAATTTGTAAAATTGACGAAGTTAGAGTTACCGATAAAAATTATGGAAAACATGCTCCTGGGCAATTTTTTTGAGTCGTAAATTTAAATAGAACATGGATTTTCTAGCGGTAGTCATTTTATTACCTAAATTATATTGTTAGGGATTGATAAATTGAAAAAATATGAAATATTGTAATATATTTTCTATTTTTATATGTAATTTAAAATATTATAATAAAATAAAATAACTTTTGATTAGAATAATTGAATAACATAATTTTCTAATTTCTAATTTATTTTAAAAAAAATAAAAAGTACAAAGTACGACATTTTTACGGTAAATTTTCTAGGCTGCATGGTCATTGGTCGTACGTCGAAGCCTATACCTACCTATTTGACCTTTTTGATCTGACCTACTTCGGTAAACAGATGAAGTTGTCGGTCTTACTTTTTGTACTCTGTGACTGTGAAATCTGTGACTGATACTTTATGAACAATGAGGAGTGGAGCAAAATTTTTCAGTGTTCTTCACATGTGTCCGTATGTGTTTTAATATTTTGAATTTTAATTAGTATCCTCCATTAATTAACCGGTGCTTCGTGTCGTTATTAGTTTCATTCAAGAATATTGTAATTGTTCATTCACTTGAAAAATGTCATTTATGCCAGGCTCATTGGCCTTCGATGAATATGGCCGGCCTTTCATTATAATTCGAAATCAAGACACAGAAAGACGAATTACTGGCATAGATGCTATTAAAGTAAGCAATATTCACTTGAACGACCTTCTCAATGCTATAATACATTGTACTAAACAACCACTGTTCTTTTCAGTCGCATATCTTAGCCGCCAAATCGATTTCTCTAATTCTGAAGTCATCGTTGGGTCCAAAGGGATTAGATAAATTATTAGTATCTCCTGACGGAGACATCACAGTGACCAATGACGGTGCTACAATTCTTAAAAAGATGGATGTCGAACATGAGATAGCAAAACTCATGGTCCAACTGTCACAGTCTCAAGATGATGAGATCGGTGATGGTACAACCGGTGTAGTTGGTATGTACTTGGCGTTTATTACGTTGTTAAAATTGTCCATGTAAATCTCATTGTATTTTTTCCCCACAGTCCTGGCCGGTGCTCTGCTTGAGCAAGCTGAAATATTACTAGATAAGGGCATTCATCCTATTAGAATAGCAGATGGTTTCGAATTAGCTGCGCAATTCTGTATCAAACACTTGGATTCCATCAGCGATTCATTCCCTGTTGATCCTAAGAACGTCGAACCATTAATTCAAACCGCTATGACTACTTTAGGATCTAAAATGTAATTATTATAGTAATCTCGGTTCGGGTTCTCGTGCGGTGTGATTCTTTCACGTACATTTTTTCAGAGTCAATAAATGCCATCGACAAATGGCTGAAATTGCTGTAAATGCTGTAATGGCAGTAGCTGATTTCGAATCTAGAGATGTTAACTTTGAATTAATCAAAGTTGAAGGTAAAGTAGGTGGTCGTATTGAAGATTCGATTTTAGTTAAAGGCGTTGTAGTCGATAAAGATTTTTCGCATCCTCAAATGCCCAAGGTAAAATTCATTATTTTGGTAATATTCGCCTAATGGCATTTGGTTATCGCTTACCCGTGCATTACTTTTTTTTTAAATTTATTTTGTTAGGTATTAAGAGACGTTAAATTGGCTATTCTGACTTGCCCATTCGAACCACCTAAACCAAAAACAAAACATAGGCTAGATGTTACCTCTGTTGAAGATTATCAAGCGTTGAGAAAATACGAACAAGAAAAGTTTAGTGAAATGGTACAAATGGTAAGAGTATTACTTTTTTCTTTCGATGTATTTCCATTTGCATTTCGTATTAATGTTGGCTAATTTAGGTCAAAGATGCCGGTGCTACTTTAGCAATTTGTCAATGGGGTTTCGATGATGAAGCCAATCATTTATTATTGCAAAGAGAACTACCCGCAGTTCGTTGGGTTGGTGGACCCGAAATCGAGGTACCTTGTATAGTTCATTGTTTTACCGCGTTTTAGAGCATTTTCTCAGTTTTCGAATTTCCCAGTTGATCGCTATCGCCACTGGAGGCAGAATCGTTCCACGATTCGAAGAATTAACTGCGGATAAGCTCGGCTATGCCGGTTTGGTTCGTGAAATTGGCTTTGGTACCACGAAGGATAAAATGCTCGTCATCGAAGAATGCAAAAACTCTAAAGCCGCCACTATCTTTTTACGTGGAGGAAATCGAATGGTATGTTTGTAATTTATTCGGCTTCTAAAATGCATTCGTTTCGTTAGTTGGTTTATCATATTTATTTACCAACTGAAATCATGTAATGCTACATTAAAACGATTCTGAACCATTGGAGTAATCATTTGATAAAGTTTACTTCACACTGATGTGAATCGAACATTTATTCGTTAACTTTAAGGAACATATTTCAACGTTGTTTTGTTTTTTTCGTTTAGATCGTCGAAGAAGCTAAACGCAGTATTCACGATGCCTTATGCGTAGTTCGTAATTTGGTTAAAGATAATCGCATCGTTTATGGAGGTGGCTCATGTGAACTTTCTTGTTCAATTGCTACTAATCTCGAAGCTGATAAAGTAAGTTTTATGAGTATACATTTGTTTAGGATCAAAACTGGATTTAAACCTTTTAGCTAACATTATACATTTCATTCGTAGATATCAGCATTGGAACAGTATGCATTCCGTGCCTTTGCTGACGCATTAGAAAGTATACCTTTAGCTTTAGCTGAAAACAGCGGTTTATCACCCATTAATACTCTAACAGAAATTAAAGCTAGGCAGATCGCATCCAAGAATCCAAGATTAGGAGTCGATTGCATGCAAACTGGCACAAATGGTAATAATTTGTGCCAATTTTCGGATTTGTAACTCGGTACATCGGTTAACATTCGAATCGATTTTCATTTCAGATATGAAAGAATTGAACATAATCGAGACGTTACAAAGTAAAAAACAACAGTTCTTGTTAGCCACCCAAATGGTCAAGATGATACTTAAAATCGACGATATCAGAACTGCTGGCGGCGGCGTCGAAGAATAATAAATTAATAATGTGTAAATTTGGTAATTGAATTAATTTTTGCATAACAATTCGCCGAATGTATACATATACATTGTTGAGTTTGTTCGAAAGTACAAACGTTCTCGTTCGTGTGCGAATGCAAGTTACTAATGTCAACCGCATTTTTTCTGCCTTTCTTTTTTACTTGATGTTTTAATTGAGCAAATTAACACAATAGATTTTACAGTTTTATTTTTTGAATGAAATTTTATTTGTAATTTACACGTTTTTATAAGTCATTTTACTACAAATATACAAGTTAACTCGATTTTTTTTGATTTTGCATTTTTATCAAATAAATGACGCTATTCGATGATATTCAACTGGGTAAAGTAGCGTTTTTCAAAATATTTCGGTTAACGATAAAAATTTTTAAGAATACATAATAATGAAATGGTAAAACAATAGCAGATAGATAAGACACGTACATATTTTTCTACTCTTACGTAGGGGCTACTTTCGCATGTAATTTTAAATGACTAATTAAATTGGAACGTTGACTAAAGTATTTATCGCAAATATCACATCGATGAGGTTTTTCCGAAGTATGTGTTCTAACATGACTGACGAGATTGGATTTTTGTACGAATTCTTTACTGCATAAATGGCATTTATAAGGTTTTTCTCCTGTATGGGTAAATATATGACTTTTAAGATTTGATCTCTGAGAAAAAGCTCGCTTACAAATAGGACACTCGAATGGTTTATCTCGTGTATGTACAGATAAATGGTTTATCAAATTAGACTTTTGAGCGAATGTTTTCGTACAGTAGGTGCACTTAAAAGGTTTTTCTCCAGTGTGTAATCTGTAATGCGCTTTCAAATTTGATTTCTGCGTGAATATTTTTGAGCATTCGAGACATTTATGAACTCGATCAACACGATGGTTTTGTTTGATATGATCGAGTAAGATATTCTTATCAGCGAATTCAATTTTACACCAAGTACACGATACTGGACCGCTGACAGGTTTCATTTTGTCAGGATTGGAAAGATGATGGTCAAACATTTGGGTCTCTTTGGGAAGCTCTAGTGTTTTTGATGGTGCGAAGAGTTCTACTGGTTGTAGAAGTATAGATGTATTAATGGCTGGGTAACTATTGCATTTGTCTTTCTTGTCTTCGTTTAATACCTAAAACGTAGATGAGAGTATTATGTCGTATCATTATCAGCGAACCTATATTAGATTATGGAAAAAATGAGTTCAAAAAGTACTTACTACTTCTGGCATAATCATCATATGATTATCCATCCATAATGAAGCGTTCAGATTCATAATTTCTGAGGAAAGTTTACGATGATCATTTGTCATTGGATTATTGTCCGATTGCATAGGTGTGGATTACGCGCAGATATCAGCTTTAAGCGATACAGTGAGTTCATGAAGGATTTAACATAGTAACACACGATTCAACTTATTAGTATCAAGAAATTATTCATAACAATATTCAACAAATAAAATGTTATATTCGTCGCAATATTATTCACTGATTAGATTAGTTTCCGTTTTCAAAACTAAATTGTTTTCGTAAAAAATAAAGCAAAATCTCTTTCTTGTAATCTAAGTACGAATGTGAGTGTGTTTTTATTTTACACTAATATTGAGACATTCGACCAATCACAGACGATTAAAGAAATGAAAATTCATCCAATCATGTAACAAGAAACAAAGTAATGGAAAATACGATTCATAATTAGCGAATTGTGTTCATTGTGTTCCTGAACGAAGTGATGAATCGCAGTACATTTCAAAATTTTCCATTTTATTTTTATCAATTAATTCAACTTCGAAGTATTTTGATTTTAGTTTGAAAGAAAAAGTCATTTTGGTTCGAGGAAGTTTAATTCGTGTTTTATTCGAGTATTAATTTATAGAAAATATGCTCGTTTTAAATTTACCTCGGTCGTTATGTGGTGTCGAAACTCAGATCCAAGTTAATAACACCGCATTGGATCAAGTAACCCAGATAACATCTCATTTAACTGGGTTTTCAGAAGACGACTTCTATCTAATACACAATGGTAAGAAATTTAATCCAGAAACATGCACCGACGGTGTCATCTACATCGTTCCACGCTTACTCGGCGGCAAAGGTGGATTTGGATCCATGTTGCGAGCCATCGGAGCTCAGATAGAAAAAACAACAAATCGAGAAGCCTGCCGAGATTTGAGTGGCCGAAGATTACGAGATATCAACGAAGAGCGCAGATTGAAAAATTGGCTCGCTCAGAAAGAAGAACGCGAGCGAGAAGCTAAAGAACGTAAACGTAAGAAAATCGAACGTATGCTTCAAGAACCCAAAATCGAAATCAAAGACGAAGATTATAACCAACAACGCTCCATGTTGACGGAAAATATCAGTGATTCTGTTGAACTTGGATTGAAAGTTGCTGAGAGTAGCGGAGTGAAAAGGAAATCTGAAGATTTGCCCTCTACCAGTAAAAAACCGAAGAAAGGTGCATTGCTTTTTGATATGGATTTTGAGATCGACTCGGATGCTGAAATTAGTTCTTGCGATAGCGACGACGAATCACCTGGCCCTTCTGGAATTTCGAATGCTAGTGGAACTAACTCTGTTACTTCGTCCGATAAAAAATCTGATGATGAAGGATCACCTAGTGCATCTGGAACTGGCCCTGTTATTGAAAATAATGAAACTAATATCGTAGCTGCGTGTTCTAAAAATTGATTTGTAACAAACAACCATCATTTGAAAAACTGCTCCATGATTTTTGTTTCATTTCAGTGAATATGTTCTGCGTTTTATTTCAGTTTAAGTGAATGTTGCCGATAAAATGTATAAGATTTATTATTAAAAAATTTAAAAAATCTTAATGATAAATCGACACGTTATAATGAATGTTGAAGCACTCAAAAAGGTCTTACATTATGATGTCGTCTTGGATTTCATTTCATTGTTTTCCTGTAAGAAAATTGAAATGTTTTTTGAGTATGGAGATAAGTAGGTATAGAAGCCCAAATTTACATGTACCTACATCATAAGTACATTTTTGTAATATTTTATTAAATTTTTCGAAATTACCTGCTTTGTTTTTTCATAGAAAAACTTTTGAACTACTGGTGTTATTAAATTCTTATCCACAGTCTTGGGATCATTAAATCCGGAAATGTAACTAACGACGATACCTACGCTGATGGCGATCACGGTACCAGTAAATGTATACCATAAATAAGATATTTCAAAAAGAGGAAATGGTGGAACGGATGGTATCCTGTAAAATGACTCCTTTAAGTAAATAGCGTGATAGGTAATTTTTGTAAATTTTATTACCTACTTAATTCCTTCCGTTTCCATCAATGTGTTATTTCGCATCAAATTTGGACAGGCATCTGTTGATACAAGTTTCTTGGGAAAAATAATATTGCCGAGATTGATTTCCTTTTGAGCGTTTATCGATATCCAAGCAGTAGTTGCTAAACTTGTGATACCTCCTATCAAAGCTCCCTGAGAAATTGCCTTGTTTAGATTCTGAATTCTTGACTTAATTTAGTACAAATTAAATGAAAAAAAGCTCACTTTTTCATTAGCCCAAGGAAAAAACATTCCTAAACTAAACATGCCTAGTAGAGGTCCAGCTGTGATACCAGATAAACTTTTACCAGCCTGTAATATTATACACTTCAATAAGAACAATCATAATTCGAGATTCGAAAATGCATAATTTTATGATGCAATTTTTATTGAACAAATAGGTATGTACCTGAATCAAAGTGCCCAATTTTTCGACAACAAAAACCATAGCTACGCAAATTGTACCAATAATCACTACCACTAGTTTCAAGATGGAACTAGCTGTTGATTCTGAAATCGGTGTTTTGCAGAAAGGCTTAATCATGTCTTCATAAATGACTCCTGTCATCGAATTTAAACCGGTTGACATAGTACTGTTTGAATTTTTAAAAAATAACGGTACTTAGACTTAGGTCTCCAAAATCGAATTTTAACGGGGGTGCAAGTTCTTTGGTGGTGGTAAGTAGACAGTATACAGTGCTGGCAACTTGGGATATTTTTAGTGCTGTAGCTTATTTCAAAAGAATTTAAAAAAATTGAAAATCAAAAATTCTTTTTATTTTTTTTATTAAAAAAAAAAAAAAAAAAATGAGAAATAGTTTGATGTATTTCAAAAAAATGCGAAAATTTCTTCTCCAAAAAATAAAGAATTTTTTTTACTGCCTTCAAAAAAATGAGTGATTTTTTTTTTAATTCCAAAATTATTCTAAAAAAATTTCAACTCCATACTTACATTACTTACTTTTTTTCAATTTAAATTTTAAAATAATTAAAATAAATTCTATCATTTTTAAAAAAAAAAAATTTTCATTTCATAAAAATTGAAAAAAAAATCGTTTCAAAAATAGAAAAAAGTTTTCATTTCAAAAGATGAGAGATTCCTAATGGAAATTCCTTTATGTGCCTCTACCTACTTACTTACCTATTCAAAAAAGCTGAAAAAATTGGAAATTTCTTTACGAGTAGGTAGGGTAAGTTTGTCTCCAAAAAATGAGAATTTTTTTATTCCTAGGAAACTTAAAATTTCTCGTCTCCAAAAGAACTGAAAGATATTCTTCTCCAAATGTAAAATATCTTTACTCCCTCCAAAAAGCGGCAATTTTTTGTTGGGTGTAGCTCATTAAATTTTCGAAATTTTGTGTGTACGAAGTTTAGTACGAAGTATTGTCAAGTCGCCGGCCGTTTAAGTAGATGATACCTACTGCTGCGAAGAACCCGCTAAAAGAGATTTAGTTTATTTAACAGGTCCTAGTTAGAACGTCGCCAAATATTGGATGACTCGTAGAGTTGGTTTTGAATAAAATCGTTTCAATATCACAAGCACAACTCACCTCAAAGCTGCACTAAATACGCCGGAAAGAAATATTCCTGGCAAACCTGGTATATTTTCTGCCATCTCCATAACAAATAGTGGCAATATCTGATCAGGTTTTCCAATTCTCTACGTAAAATTTATTTCATTAATGGAGGTGAATATTTAAACGATAAGTAAGTTTTACAATGCCAAATGACAATGAATTGGGTACCTTTGTGCTAATTGGATCGCACTGATAATAAGTCGCATAAATGATCAATCCGGTAAAACAGCATAAACCTACAATAACAATAATCCCAACTGCCAAGATACCTATAGCTCTAACGAAAATATGATTTTGCATATTATTACAAGTTTTCAGACTATAGGTACTTGAAATGAAATTCATATTGAATTTTATACCGGCTTACATGTTTGCTTTTCTTATATTAGGCAAAGATAGACATCGCTGAACCATGGCTTGGTTTGCCGAGCATGACGCCAGCCAAAAGAAATAATTTCCAAATACAACTGACCAGATCGTGTGACGGGTTCGTGGATCAACATCCATGCTATTTTGGATTAAATCCGTACAGAGATCATTTAAGATGATATTGATAAGAAATGTAAAGTAGGCAGTTGACTGGGTAAATTTTTATCATAAAAATACCTACGATACGCAGTAAAATTTTACAGATGAATACTTACTTGAGAAATTCCAACCTGCCAGAAGCTGCTGCTCGTTCCAAAACAACGTGAAAACCACCTATGTTATATAAACCTATGAAGAGCACGGCGACAATGCCCAACATCATGATCATTATTTGAAATGTGTCCGTCCATACTACAGCTTTCAATCCTCCCTTGATATTGGTGCATTGAAAATACGATTATGTAAATTCTTCTCGACTGAATATATTATATTTACTTCGAAAATAAATATGTACTTCAATTTACGGATTCAACTCTTACCAAAGTTGTATAAAATATACATATTAAGCAAACCACCGGCGTGCCTAAATGTAAACTGACTCCAGTCACTGGAAAATAAATGCAATCAGGTGGAAATTGAACTCGCTAAAGTATGGAGGTGATGTAGTTACGTTACCTTGATTCAAAGCTAAAGCTGGAACATAGATGACAATCGGAATGTACAGCATCTGTAATTGAAAAATTGTGCTCTGAACGCAGTACCTCGAGAAAATTTACTAACGAATAGTTATCGATAAATAGTCATGAGAAAACTAGCCTTTATAGGTTATAATCAAAGTGAGTAATTCTCGTTCAAGTTAAAAATTTCCCGATCGAGAATCTCGATTTTGTATTCAAGTAAACAGGCCTACCATTTTAAGCACAAAAATACACGATCCCAATATCTTGACCGATGAACTAAACCGTTTATTTAAGTACTGCAAGAAAAACACAGATGAAAATCTATTGCTCGTAAATTTTAACCAGATCCGGCTGCCATACCTCGTAGGAAGAAGTTATCTGTAATGTATAAAATACTGGAAGGTAAATATAAGCCATGGTAACGCTAACGAGAACTTCAGAAATGACGATCATCGAATATTGAGTACCATACACGTACATTTCGGCTGGTAATCCAAGAATCGAAATGCCAGATATGTAGCTACATAAATCAAAATAACATCTTAGCACCCTGTGAAATTATGTATACCTACGTGTATTGAAATTTGCCAACACTAGCACGTTCACCTTGCAATCAACGACATTGATACTGGAAATATACCCATGGCTCTGCCACCCATCAAATACTGCGAAGTGGTGTTTTGTTTATCGGCGGCGAAGTACCCGAAATAAACACCAATCACTGCGGATACAATTAACATACCGACGAACATAACCAAATCTAACCAATCGAGGTACTTCATTTTGGAGCCAAATAAGAGATCAAAGGTGTGCGCGAATGATGACAACGCGGAATACTAAAATGGAAGGTATGATTTACATTTTGATGCGTAGACAAGAATGCCTATACGGATAATTCTATTCAATTAGTACTTCCATTCAGCGTACACAGTCACGTATGCCAGTTAAGTGGACCAATTTATGATGTTGGCGAATAAGTTTATTCCTGATATCGTGAATTGAAGTAAGTACGCGTATGGCCGCAAACGAAGTGTAAGTAGAAGTCGAGCTTCTTAAATGTGTACACGTTTATTTGAAAGGAGGACTGTTTCGGCACGACCGGTTTTTTTTTCCCGAAAAATATACCATTTTTTTTTAGGCGTACAGGGTGTTTCAGGGTAGAAAGTCGGGCCTTCCCAATCAGAAATTATACAACACGTACTGAGTCTATGTTGGGATGTTTGCCTATTTTCTGGGCAGCAAGGGCAAAGTTATGGACTTGGAAAAAAATTTGTTTTTGATTCAATTTCAAAAAATTATAACTTTGTAAGTAATTAGGTTAGGGGGTGGAACTTGCACCATTGGAACTCTGGAAGGCTCGAACTTTATAAAATGAGCAGTAGGTTACCATAATTTTTTTTTTATTTTTTCTGAAAATTTCAAAATTTTTGTTTCATCGTAACTTGAAGATTTTAATCATATTTTCGCAAGAGTATAGAATATCTAAAAGTCATCCGAAGTATTGTCAAGTCGCCGGCCGTTTAAATAGATGATAATCCAAAAATTAAAAAATTTGTTCAAAAAAAAATTCAATAATTTTAAAATTTTAATTCATTTTTGAAATTGGACTTTTTTTTGAAATCTATCAGATTACGGAAAAATCAATTTATCAAAAAATTTTTACGAATTTTTTAAAATCCAATAAAACATTTGAAGTTTTTTTTTTTTTCAATTCTTCGATGTTCAAAATTTAATTTTTTTTTTAAATTTGATAAAACCGAAAAATTTTGTAAATCGACTGCTTAGATGCTGGACCTCGTAACCCACCATTTTTGAAAAAGTCAGGTTTTTGCAGTTTCTGGCTGCTGAAGTACCTAAACTACAAGAAAATGCAAAAACCTCTCTTTTGCAAAAATTACGAGGTCCTGCATCTGAGCAGTCGAAATATTACATTTTATTACATTTTTGAGATCGAACCAGTTTGGAGAATTTCGTTATTTTAAAATTTTAATTTATTTTTAAAATTAGATTAATTTTTGAAATTTTGCGGAATTTTCAAAAAAATTGAAAGATAAATTATTGTTATGTTCAAGATTTCAGTAATTTTTCAAATTCGAGTAAATCTTTAAATTAAAAAAAAAATGTTCTAAATTTTGATAGAATTTGAATTTTGCGATTTTATAATTTCAGTAAGTAGATAGTAGATAATTAATTAATTATATACCTACTTTAAATTTAAAAAAAAATAATTAGATAAATTTTGGCAATTTTTAGAATTGATTGATCTTTGAAAATTAGATAAGTTCTTTACAGTTCAAGGAAGGTTTCAAAAGTAATGAAAACTCAAAATTTCAAAAAATTGATAAAACTTACATAAATTTGACAATTATTAAATTTTAATTAATTTTTGAAATTGGATCAATTTTTTAATTTTTTAATCCAAGTAATTAAATTAAATCTGTAAAGTTGAAAAAAAAACGTACAAAATTTTGAAATCTTTAAAAAGTTGGTATTACTTGAAAAAAAAATTGATAATTTGTAAAGTTTGTTGAATTTTTACAATTTTCGCGAAATTCTATCGAAAGTAAATTTGTTTCAAACATTTAGCTTCAATCACTTCAATAAGAATTGAATTTATTTTCAAAAAAGACGAGTATTTTGTAAACTTGGATTTATTATAACAATAAAAACATTCGTATTAAAATATCTACACAATTATGCAATACGATACTGATGGGAAGCACTAAAGTACAAAATGAAATTATGCAAAAGAAAAAAAAATGTAAATTAGGTAACAATGACGCGAAAGTTCAAAGTTCAACCAAACTTCAATAAACATTAAATAGTTTTTTCTTCCGATTTGTTATCACTTTCTTCGTCCGAGTAGTCTTCATCGTGCGTATGAGTAACAATTTTAGGCATTTCAGGACGCAGCTGATTGACGGAATTGATAACCCCACACTACGAAAAAAGAAAGAATCGCGAATCAGATTACCGAATAAACAACCGTATCAAAATACGTCTGTTTCGTCTGCTGCTTACCTTATTATTAGTCAATCCATCTGTGTCCTCGATCAACGTCGATCGTCTAGTTTCAATGGCGGATTTCTTTTCGTGCGCTACTGTCGACTCGTGCGGCATCTAGAAAAGGTCGCATTGATTAGATATTCACGCGAGTTAATGGCCGTAAATTAGAATATCCTGTGGCAAACCTACCAACATAGCGGGAGCTCTGAACATATAACTGAACGGATAATAAATCAAGTTCAAAAACGTAGCCGCGTATAGATCCGCGTATCTTACTACTTGAGATGAAAAGAACGTCTGCCGCGAACCTGATCGGAATACACTTCCCATCATACCATAGGTCAAATCCATTTTATGAGTTACTTCTCGAATACTATTTCGAACTTGCGAAATATCTGGTTTTTCTTTAGTACTGCTGTCTAAATTTCTACGATAAACAGAATCCAGGGTTAAAATATCGTCGAGGATAAAATCGATTCTTAAAAAGGAAACACTCAACGTACTTGTACAATTCGCCCATTATGACGTCTAATTTTTGAACTTCGTCGAATAAATGACACTTATCAGTCCACACGTGTAACTCTTGATCTAGCTCAGGAACAACGAGAAATGTACGCCAGCCTCGTATTTTCTTACATTTCAATATATCGCCAAAAATATGATCACCGACGTACAAAACATCTTTGCCTTTGGCGCCAATTAATTGAGTAAAAACGTCGCACGAGCCTGAAATAAAAATTTTCACCGATATTGTATTTGAATAATTATTCCAACAAACTTTGTAGGTACTTATAGACTTACCACCAGAGTAAACTTGTTCTTTTTGTAAAGGACCCATATGGGTACCAATTTTTAAAGCTCCGGTTTCCGTATTAACCTGTCGTAATACTGTTCCTTCTCCGAAAAATAACGGTTTACGGGCATCCACGACGATAATATCGAAATAAGATTTCCAATTTCTGTGCGGATCACTAGGCTAGATAAGAACAATCAGGAGATTTTAATACGCTTGTATTTAGGCCTGTTTTTAATTTAAAAGATTAGGAAAATTGAAAGCTAGCATAGGTACCTTAGGTCCGTGTGGAAAATCAAACAAATAGGTCATAATACGATTGGTAAACTTGTAGTCGCTATTCGTCAACAAAAATATTTTAGCTCCACTTTCTCGTATTCTTGACAGCAACATCGGTAGTCTTTCATCTTTATGGACATATTCTTCTAAATGTTCAACCGTGTGTGATTTCATATCGCCCTAGAATGAGAATTTACGAGATGAATTATTATTATTTTTTAAATAAAACAAATAATAGATAAGACGCAGTAGTGCTCGCTTGAATCTCTCTCTTTTTTTTTTGAATAAGAAAATCTTCAATTTTTTTGTTAATGAAAAGTCTGTATTTCTTCGGAGAAAAATATTTTTCAAATTTTTGGTACAAAAATATCTTAATTTTTTGGAATAAAAAAGTTTCTCCATTAAAATTCCAATTTTCTGGATGTATATTTTTTTTTAATTTCGGAAAAACAATAGTTTTTCTAAAGGAGGGGGTATCTCTCAATTTTATTAGTAAAAAAAATCTTCAATAATCCTTATTTTTTTGAAATAAAAATTTTTCAATTTTATTTTTTCAACTAATAAATACCTATGTGAAAAAATTGCAATCTTTTGGAGGAAACCATCTGAATTTTTTGGAACAAAAAAATTTCTCAATTTTTTGAGATTAAAATTTTTTTTAATTTTTTGGGAGAAAAAATGTAGATATAAATAATTGTAATCAGAATTTTCTATCTCAATTTTTTTGAAAATTTTTTTTTCTAGATTTTAGGAGAATAAACAATCTGTTTTGGAGAGAAAAAGATCTCCCAATTTTATTGCTGGCAAATAATGCATTTAATAGGTAGTCTCTGTTTTTTGGAGTACTTTTTAAAAAATTAACTGGAAGAAAAACATTTCTCAATATTTTAACATGGATATGTTTTTTCCACTAGGGGTAATTCCAAAATCCCGCGAGACGCTAATCTTCGCGACGTCAAGTCATTACGACTTTTGAAAACAAATTTTTGGTAAATTTGACTTTCTGATATTTTGTTAGAACGATGATTTTATCATGTTTTTCTGACTTTTGGTCATACTTTTAATATGACATTATTAATTATGACTTTTTTTTCTTCTTTTTTTAGTTTTGACTTTCTGATATTTTGTTTTTTATAAAATAAAAAAATTTATTTCCATGGAAATTTAATTAATAGAAAACTTTTTAAAAGTCATTATTTTGTT
>FIZV01067080.1:0-10804 GCA_900050545.1 Trionymus perrisii | reverse complement strand
TTCGCACTCGACAAGAAAAGGTTCACTTTCGCCTCCTATATAGTAATATACTATTACAGATCGACAAACGAGTCTCAAAAGCGATCGGGGATCGTCCAAACATGTTGCATGCTGGATCAAATGTAAAATTATCAATTTCCAGCTCCTGCTTGGCATTAAAATTACTAGATAATGATACGATAATTGCGATGCACGATATGCCTCGTATCTCATTCGCGTCCGGAGGAGATGCCGTAAGTTCTTTGTATTACTTTGATGGTCTCATTCGACGGAAAATTATATCGCACTTTTTTCCTTTATCCGGACTTTCAGGATACGTTGGACTTCGTCGCATACGTGGCCAAAGATTCGAACAACTGGAGAGCTTGTTTTGTGCTAGAATGCGGCGGTGGATTAGCCCAAGATGTGATTACGACAATCGGACAAGCTTTCGATTTACGATTTAAACAATTCCTGAATAGACCGCTGATTGAACCGTAGGTTGATAATGCGATGAGTAATCGATGTCTAGATGCGTTATTGACCTAACGACATGTTACAGAATGTCCAGAGACGAGCGAGATCGAGAATATTATAATGATATGCCGGGTAAAGTGCCACCGGATGTAGGACCACCCCCTGTACCACCTTTACCGAATTTAAATCGTAATATTTCACCGGAACCACGAGGTATACTGTTTGGTACTTTCACATACGTACATATTACACCTGCGCTTCGCTTAATCAAATTATCTCACGCTATGATACGCGAATTACCTTCAGCAAGGTCGCATGGAAGCATCCCATTGTGGCGCTTTCACCCAAAAATTAACAACTTTTTCACATCTTTACAGAACGATTACCATCGACCAATCTAATAGATCTTAATTGCGAAGTAGTCGCGCCGCCTCCGTCCCAATCAAGGATCCACGAGTATATAAACGATATCGTTTTAAACGATCCAAAGACCAGCCAGCCGAGAGATGTTTTCGATATGCGTAAGTGCATCTTGACTTGCTGCAAACATTCCAGAATTTATCAGTCTACCGATTTATTAATTGTTCGTTGTTACTTTCCCCTTAGAACCATTCATCAGTAACGAAATAATCAATAATAATTCGAGACTGCATGAAGAAATATGGTTTCACGGAAGCATTGGCAGGCAACAAGCCGAAGCTTTGTTAAAACAGGTGAATGGGTGTGGTCAAGTTCTTCAAACTTGTTTAGATAAATTTTAGATCAGTGATATAAATATTTGTGCAAATTCACGTAGATTGACTCAAGTTTTAGGAAGACATTTTTCTGTTGCTCCTCACTTAAGAAACACTTATTCTACAAAATTTCATCAACTTGAAACTCTGTCGCTTTTATACTTCTATATTATCTAATCAGTCTGTTTGTTGATTTGTCGATAGGATGGCGATTTCTTAGTCAGAGAATCTCAAGGATCTCCTGGCCAATACGTCTTAACCGGTATCCAAGGCGGTATCAAAAAGCATCTTTTATTAATCGATCCGGAAGGAGTGGTAAGTAAAAGTGCTCGAATTAAAATTTCGTTTTCTATCGAGCTCGGCGCCGTTATCATATGCTCTCGTCTATTCTTCATTTCTAACTCATCTTCTAAATACATCGAGTGTAACGAACCGTATAGGTCGCGGTTCGCGTGCCTGGTTCGTACAAATCGAACATAATCCATCTCGTCGAGACAGTAAATTTTTACTTTTTTTTTCGGCGTCGCACCGTGAGTCGTGTTATAATGCTTACTTGTCTAATTACAGGTGCGTACTAAAGACCGTATGTTCGAAAGCGTCAGCCATCTTATTAATTATCATTGTCAAAACAAACTACCAATTATATCGGCCGAGAGCGCTCTCATATTGCGTAATCCAATTCACAGGAAATGATCGTGAATCAAGAAGAAAACTGAGCGGAGCAATCGAATAATATTGCAGATTAATCAGGTTCATCGGTGATACTGGCGTATTTTTTTGAGCAGCCATTTGTTTCGTATGTCGAACTGATGTTTTTTGTGTAGTTGTTAGGATTATTTTTTGTAATTGTTGAAAATGGTTTTTTACCCCTTTTTTTTTTTTAAATTTTTGTTCAATGTTGAAAAGTGAAGCCAGTTGTTGTGTAGATTTTTTTTTTTTTTTTGGGATAGTTTTTTTTTATTACCGCGACTGGATCGATACTAGATGCATTCCTATGCAAAAAACCCTCCATTTTACCTGTTTTTCCTGCTTAATTTGAACTCTGTATAGGTTTTTTTGTTCAAGGTGGTTTCCCACAGAAGATCTTTTTTTAATATCAATGATTTTCCAGGTGATTGGACTCGTAGATCGATTTAATTCGCTTTAATTGTGACAGTTCGACGTCATTTTAACATATCTGCGTATATGTAAATTACCGTGATTTTTTTCTCTCTTATTTGTCGTAATTACAAACTCCAGTTCTAGTCAATATTTTAACGCTTTTATCGAGCATTCTACTTATTATACTGCCGAATGTACGCATGCTTTTTTTCTTCACAGAAGTTTTAAAATGTTTACGATACCTCTCTTTGCATCTTTGTACAGATTGATTTTTTTTTAAAACGAACTCGATTGCTTATAATGAGTGGAAAATTTAAGTAAGAATGATTTTTTTTTTCTCGTAAACTTGTTGTGTTATTAGATGCTTTTCTTTTGCCCATCGTTTTACAGTGTTAGTTTTCTATGTGTCGTGAAATACTTTATTATATAAACACATCGATATAATACGGTCGCTGAGCGAATACTTATTATCCATGTTTACATTTAGAGTAGAAAAAACTTATTAAAAAATAAATAAATAAATAAATAAAATACTTGTGTAGATTATTATAGTATAATAGCTACGTACTTGTTACACGTTATGTGATTCTTCCCTAGTTAGGGCAGGGCCAGGTGACTTGAGAGAATCACGTAATGCTCTCAATAAAACGTAATTTTATCTGTAGTAGTGTAATTAATTAATATCCTCTCTGGTAGCCCCATTTTTTCACGGGAATAATTACTTTTTATAATGTGTAATTTGTGTCATGTACTGATTTGAGGAATAAATTTTATAACTGTCTCTGTATTCTGTATTTTATTTTAATCAAGTATTTTTTGTGGAATTGAAAAAAACAATAAATAAAAGATCAAGTGAGCGCATACTGCGGCATCTACGCTAATAAATACAAAACTTTGTTTTTCTCTAAAGGGGGTGTGTGCTGTGTCAAAAACCATTTTGAAATCTAGGTGCGCCATCTCTCTGAAAAAACACGAAACTTTGGTCTGTTTTTAAAAAAGTCGTCTCGGAAGATCGAATCTGAATTCCTGATAAGTATATGGCGCTATCTCTTGGAATACACTTGAAACTTTGTTCTGTTTTTAGAGAACTGGTCCCAAAAAGTCTAGTTTGAATTCTAGATATGCACGTGGCGCTATCTCTCGGAACATTGATGAACGTCTACCGGGGAATGCGAATTTGAATGCATTTTTAGCCAAGCTTCCGCAATATTCCGAGAGATAGCGCCACGTGTGTATCTGGAATTTTGACACAATTTTTTTAGACCAATTTTTCTAAAAGGAGAACAAAGTTTAGAGTCTTGATTTATAGATAGCGTTAGAGGTATTGTAGTTTTTTGAACGTGTTAATTAAATTTATCAAGTACATGGCGCTATCTCTCGGAACATTGATGAACTTCTACCAGAGAAAGCAAATTTAAATGTATTTTTAGCCAAGCTTCCATAATATTCCGAGAGATAGCGCCACGTGTATATCTGGAATTTTGACACAATTTTTTCACTTTTCAGACTAATTTTTCTAAAAGGAGAACAAAGTTTAGAGTCTTGATTTATAGATAGCGTTTGAGGTATTGTAGTTTTTTTGAACGTGTTAATTAAATTGCCCAAGTGCATGGCGCTCTCTCTTGGATTGGAATAGTTCGAATTCTAGATATGCACGTGGCGCTATCTCTTGGAACATTGATGAACTTCTACCAGAAAAAGTGAATTTGAATGCATTTTTAGCCAAGCTTTTGTAATATTCCGAGAGATAGCGTCACGTGTATATTATCTGGAATTTTGACACAATTTTTTCAGACCCATTTTCTAAGAAGAGAACAAAATTTAGAGTCTTGATTTATAGATAGCGTTAGAGGTATTGTAGTCTTTTGAACGTGTTAATTAAATTGCCTATTGGGTATTTTCGCAGGCATTTGTCATTTAGCGCTGAAGAAAATGTAGAACAAAACTAAGTTTAGAGTTTGGATTAATAGATAGCGTCAGGGGTACTGTTTTTTGAACGTGTCATTTAAATTGCCGATTGAGCGTTAAAAATCTTTTAAAGCAAAAAACGTATTAAAAAAGTCTCAATTTGAAAGTAGGTGGAGGGAATCTCGATTTTTTAAAGAAAAATGCATCTTTTAAAATTTTCAGCTTTTCTAAAATGAAAAATTTTTCAATCTTTGAAGTTGGTTTTTTTCTTGGCCCATTTTTTGTCGAATTTTCGGCAAAAATCTCGGCAACTGTGAGCCGGAGCCCAAAACCTTTATCGGATTCGGAATCAGCGATCTCGAATTATGTAGTTCATAACCGCCTTTATCTCGATTTTTTTGCTCTAATACAATAATAAGGTAATGATCGCCAAAGGGAACAATATTTTTGCAACCTTGAAAAATGGCTATCTTTCACTTAAAATATTCGAAAAAAAGTACGAGGATTTTTTTTGCAAACAAAAATTGCCATCTTGAGATATTTCGCATAAATCCACCAATTGCACACGTTCTCGCGTATAAATAACCAAAAACAAAACTTCTACGATGACCTTACGTCAGCATCGCTATTGCTAGAGCGTAATTTAGCGAGAGAGAGAAAAAAAACGAGCATGATGTGAAAAACTCTCCGGCAAAAGAGCAGTGGAAAAATTTACCGTCTGTGGATATTACTAGGTGTACTTGTACACAAGGTAGGCTCGCTGCGAGTTTATCCTTTCTTTTTTCTCTTTTTCCACTGCCTGCCGAAAACTTAACGGCCATTAAGCAATTTTGCGTGGCCACGTTAACTAATTCGGCTACTTAAAAACGGGCCTCGCGCCGGAATTTAATAGCGTATCTCGTTGCGAAGCGGCAAAACTTTACGGGTTAGAAAATTTATTAAAATATGCCCCAAGTTTTTTTTTGTTTATATGTTATTTTTTTTGTATATAGGTTTTCGCGCAGCGAGAATAAGGATCGTGGAAGGAGACGGGGTAGGAAGGGAACCTCCATGGCGTATAACTTCTTATCTGTGGCTCTGCATGGGGAGAAAAAAATGTATGATTTGTAACGTATGGAAAATGAAAACATTTCGACTCCGGCAAGGAAGTTTTATCTGAAAGAGTTTATCTTGTTCGAATGGAGGCGATGGCTGCTCCGGCGGGTTATGTTTCTCTCAGCTTCGACATCGGCAGAGTTTCAGAGCCGAGACGTAGTGGTAAGACTATGAGGCGTAAGAAAACTGCACTCAGGGGGCTAATGAATGGCAAGACTTGTTCGTGTATATATTTTCAAAGCTCCTTCGGCCAACTTCTGATTTAAACTTTCCACACAGCGGTAGATTAAACTTCTCTTCTTACGCAAACCATGCATCAAACGTTAAAAGCCTTTTCTCTCCCAAGTTGACACTGGTATCGTTAAAACATTTACATGTTTCTCGCTTTCTCCATCCTCCAATGTCCTCCTCCCTCTCACTGAGTCAAACAACTGCCACTGAAAAGCTACACAGCCTACTATCCTCGCCGTGCTTCTCAAGACGAGCAACAAATTATTGAACAAAACGATAACGTGACGAGGACTTTGCTTCATTTTTCTAGTGGGAGGGGGGTAAAATGTGCGTCAAAGGTGTCTTTTGTCAATATTCGATTAATATAGTTTTTTATTATTTTTTTCTTTACTATATCGAGCGCCTTCCCTTTTTTTTTTTGCATATTCTGTCACATAGCTGCTTTCACACACATCGCGACAAGCATATACGCGAATACGAGAAGGTAGGATGTCGTTGAAAGAAATATGCAAAAAAAGGGGAAGGAGTGCAGTCTACCATAAAGAAAAAGAGGAGAGCTTTAGGAGCGATGACGCGCGAAAAAAGAATCAAATAAAACGAATGATAAATGAAACAAACAAAAGTACATTATATAGTCGCGCGAATCTTATAACAGTTACTCAATCGCGAATTTCCCTGCTAATACATCATTTCTACAACAGCGATCAAAAGGAAACACATCGAGTATATTTCAACGCATCGGCTGAATTCAATTCGCCGTCGTGGCATGGCACTCGATATTAAAACGAATATAGGCAATATTTTACACCCACCGATTTAATATAATTTAGCGAACTGTGTCGCGTATGTAGTCTCTCGCTCTTTCTCGAGTGAGTACCAGTGAAGAGGTAGTCGATCAGGTGGGAGCATGTTGAGGTATGGCCGAATTTTCCTAACAAGGGAACCTTTTGTACTCGCCGGCTTGGAATCGAACGAAACTTGGATATTCGGAAAGAGCATGTCCGAAAACCCCCAGAACCAAAATTTTAGCTGCCCAATTTCATTTTTCGATTTTTGGCGAATTTTTGAAAGTATAAAACTTAAATTTTTTCCACCAAAAATGTGAATTTTTCGAAAAAGAGTAATTCTTTACCAAAATTATTGAAAATTGGTATGCTGACTAATATCGACCCCCCGAATCCGAATTTCGCAATTTCCAGCTGTTCTGGAGCCTCCAGCGAGATATCGGTTTTCTCGGGTAACGGTTACCAATTTACCATACCTATATGATTTAGGAGAAAAAATGAATGTTGTTGGTGGAGGCGAAATTCGGATTCGGTAATTCGATATTAGGCCATATAAATTTTTTCCTTCGCTTCACAGTCAACGATCCGACGATTAGGAATTTTTTTTAAATTTGCTGTTTTCAAAACTGGTCAAAAATCAACTTTTGTACTCGGCGGCTGAAATTTCCTCGAGAAGTAGATTATTCGATTGGCGTACAATAGAATAGTGGGTAACCAAATTTTTAGCTGCCCAATTTCATTTTTAACCTCTTTTGGAGCGTTTTAAAGTTACTGGAGAAAATCGAAATCTCGCTGGAAGCTCCAGAACGGCTGGAAATTGCGAAATTCTGATTCAGGTGGTCGTTATTAGTAAGCACACCAATTTTCATTAATTTTGGTAAAGAATCACTTTTTTTCGAAAAATTTACATTTTTGGTGGAAAAAAGTTAAGTTTTATTTTATACTTTTAAAAATTCACCAAAAATCGAAAAATGAAATTGGACAGCTAAAATTTTGGTTCTAGGGGTTTTCGGACATGCTCTTGCTCGATTCCAAATCAGCGAGTACAAAAAGTTCTCTGTTAGAATTTTTAATTTTTTACCAAACTTGAAAAATTATTCAAAACTTACAAGTCGACCTTTTTCAAATTTTTTCAAAATTTATCCCAGTTTTAAAAATAAATCTGATTTTAAAAATTTATTCAAACTTAAAAATGACCAACTTTTGATTTTTTTTTGCAAAATTTTCAAAATTTTTCAGTTTTTATAAAATTTTAAAGATTTGCTAAATTATCAAAATTTAAAAAACTATAAAAATGTATCCAAATTCAAAAATCGATTCGATTTTAAGAATCCATTAAAAATTATTGAAATTCCTATTTTTTTTACTACCAATTCATCTAATTTTTCCAAGTTTTGAATTTTAATCAAATTTCATAGATTTACAAAATTTTATAAATTTTGAACATTTTTGAGGATTTTAAATTTAGGTACCTAGTTTGATAAAGTAGGTATAAAATGTATGTTGACCACTTTATAAAAAAAGAAAATTTTACAAACCTACAAATTGAGTGTTTTATTTATTTATTTATTTTTTGAAAATAGATATAACTATCGGAAAAACCAAAAAAGTGAACTCTATAGTTGTTCAAAGGTGATTTTTAAAATATTTTTTTATTAACCCGTCGAATCCTACAGTTGTTGTAGGATTGAATTTTTTTTTGGAAAATCAAGCGAGATTTACAATTTCTAAGAAGATTGACAAAATTTACAGGGTGGAAAATGAAACGTTTACAGTACTTCAACAACGGATAGAACTCGAGTAGACAAACATAATACGTTATCATGATAAGTTACGTATCTTGCAAATTGAAGGGGCTATGCCGGTTTCAAACTTCGAAAATCAATAATTTTCAAATGTTTGAGAAAAATTTTTAAAAAATCCGAATCGTTTAAATGATGGTCATACAAGGTAGTACTCAATAGACGAATAAAAAATGTCCTCATGACTAGTTGCCTATCTTTGAAATTGAAGGGGCAATCATAAATTGAAAATTCATAAATTGACTAATTTTTTAAATTTCGTATTGCCCCATCAATTTCAAAGATAGGCAACTAGTCATTAGGACATTTTATAGTCTGATACATGATACATACGTTTATCATAATTGATGTACAAAAACAATTAGTGAGTCCGTAATCGTTGTACATCAACCTTCTTGCCTACAAGTATCCCCTCTCACTTTGGCCATCTCACCATCTCTTAAAATACGTAATCTTAAGTTGTAATTTTGACACCACAATCACTAAGAAGGGAAAAGATGATCAAATTTTCTCCTGCTTCAACTTTCAGTTCCTTTGAATGAAGATCGTACAATGACAGAAGAAAAGCAGAGTAATTAAATCAATCCACGGAATGAAAAAAAAAACTTACCCACATCCATTAATTTTTTCAAATAGCAAATATTCGTACTCAACTCACCTGAAAACAAAAAGAAAAAAAAAGAAAATTAGTTATACCTCACATCATAACCCTCAGATCATTATTACTTATGGAATGGAATATTCAATAGGCATAATAATTATGTCAACTGCATATTAGAATCGAGCATAGGTACGATTTGTAAACGAAACTATGCCACAAATTTACACTCCATCACAAAAAATAAACGTAATTTTTTCGCGAATTTTAATTTCATATTTTCTACAGGTAAAGTATACAGACGCACTCGTGAGCTCCAGAAGAGTGATGAATTTGTAGCTTCGATTTTCAAGTAGCCAGCAGAACTCTTGTTATTATAAGTAATAACAATAAGTATACAAAAGTTGAAAAGGAAAGCCCTGCGAGACGGCGTCGTTTTGTTCGACGCGCTATGATTTATTTTAAAATGAAAGGTTTAGTTACACGTCGCGTTGGTGGCGATGATGATGTTCAATTGTACGACGTCGAAGCCGGAAATTTGGATTGCCTTTGTAGTGTGCGTTAATGGCTGGATATGGATACATCGGTGATGATGTTCAGCCACCACACAGGTGCTGTTTTTGTTGTTGTTGTTGTTGCTGCTATGCTACTGTTGAATGAAGACGTCGACGTCGCGTCGCCGTCATCAACGATGTAAGTGAGTAGTACACGTACTTTGGATGAAAACACCTCACATACTTTTTAATAATAGACTCGTATACGAACTAATGGCATCTGCTGCGAGGTAATACACATAGTACAAGCTGTAGGTAGGTAGGCAGGTAGGTACTATGCACGTATATAAAAATAACCAATGACATATGTAGTGTTTGGGATACGATACGACGCGACGCCATGTCACACAGCTGATAAAATGTTCGTAGACGGAAACAATGACTCGAAAACTCTCTTTACAACATATACGAGTGCATAGATACGTAGGTAAACCTATCTAATGACTCGTACGTAATACTTTAGGTAAGTTTAGGTAGTCAAAAGAAAACGTTAAAATCATCTACTTACAACAAATTCAAGAATATCAGCTACAAGAGTACGAAGACCAACTAAACCTAGCTGTAGCTGTAGCTTTAACCAGGTACCTAGCATCTCTACCTATACTATCTGTAGCCAATATCCTTTGTACGTAGGTACTCGTATGGAAATACCGACAGAACGTTACCTACGTATTATATGTAAAGATGTACTTATGTACGTGATCAGCGGCCTGGGAAGAGCGGAGCCTGAGCGCTGAGCAGCACTTAATATACGCGTATACGTAATAGTGTAAGAAGAATAATCTCGCACCATCTGGCGACAATCTCGAGCTTTCTGCGCGCTCGTATAGCCGTAAATAAAATTATCTTTTAGCAGCTTTAGATTTTGCCATTTAGATGAAATATTACCGCTATCCGAAACGCCATTAAGAAATGCTCCGAATAATTTTTTTGTCCGATGTAATAAAAATCATCGAAACATGTCTCGTAAATAGCCGAATGCCCTTCTTTTTCTTCTTTTTTATTATTGATACTTTAAATACATTCGCCGTTGCTCGTAAATTCTCTCGCCGGCATTTCATTTTTCCCTGTCCACGCGTAAAATTAAATTGTTTTCTTCGTGAAGACTACGTATTGTACGTCTCTATATATACCTACAGGGTGGCCCGAAATTAGCATATTTAAAACTGATACTTGAACTGGCAATCCTTCTAGTTCCAGTTTTCTGTTTTCAATGTTCACTTCTTCAGTTCCAGTTTCAGTTTTTCCATTCTACGTATAAAGTAAGTAAACAATGCTCTGTGGTCAATTTTGCTGTTATCGCAGTAATTTATACAGAGGTGCCGAGATCCCCCACAGCTTTTGAGGACTTCCCCCCAATTTGCTCTCACAATCCCCCCTTACACCACTCATATTTTTTCGGCTCTCATTAACTAAATTGCCAATTTCTCAAAAACTGACATGTTCAAAAATTTTTGAAATTAGAAATTACCGAATTTTAAAAATTCGATAGTTTTTAATGATCCAATAATTTTCCGAAATTGTAAATTTTCAAAAAATG
>FIZV01067034.1:0-10837 GCA_900050545.1 Trionymus perrisii | reverse complement strand
TTTAAAGTACATTCTCTTCTGTAGAATAAATCAAAAATACCTTCGGTAGCAATTAGTTCGAGGTCGAGGCCATTTTTCTGCTATTTCTACGGCACTAATAGGTGGAATTAAAAAGTTTACTAAAAATCGGAAATCGGAACCTCTTTTATAAAAAATAAATGTTTCAAAATTTTAAAAACTGACATTTTTTTTTAAAGGAAAAACTTGTTTACAAACATTATTCCAAATATGTATTGGTATTTCTTCTGAAAAATTGGTTCAGCTATCGAAAATTTTATTAAGGTTCAAAAATTGACTATTAATTTATAGGAATTTAAAATCAATTTTTCAAAATTTTGCTAAAAATCTGAGAGTATTTTCTCGAAAAATCAATTTAAAGACATTTTTCAAAACATTGACTTTTTTTAATTTTCAAGAAAATCGGCAATTTTTTTGAAAAATTAGTTCAAACAATTCAAAATTTTAAAAATGGAATTTTTTCCAAATATGATTTAGGTATAGTCAACTTATGCCTAGTCGTTTTTTTAAAAGTCAATATTTTTTCAAATCCAATTTTTCCTAAAAAACTAAAATTAATTTCCACACCCAAAACCAATTTAAAGACATTTTTTTTATCAAAATCAATTTTTCAAAATTTTATTACAAAATTGTAAAATTTCCAATGCGCCTACGATTTTTTTGAAAATCGATTTTTTGAAATTTTATTCAAAATCTAAAAATTTGTTGAATACTCGGTTTATTTATATTAGAAAGAGTTCAAATCAGTTTTACCACAAATCGAAAATTGTTATTTTTCTCAAAATCAATATTTTATAGATACGAGTATAAAAATATTATCCGCTAAAATTTGAAAATTGACATTTTTCAAGAAAATTGTTCTACAGATATTTTCAAAATATTTTTGAAATCAGATGAGATTGGCGTTTTTCTTAAAAAATTGATTTATAAACATTATTCCAAACATAGATTTTTTCAATTTGAAATTTTACTGAACATCGAAAATCTTTTTAAAAAATCACTTTATCGATCAAACCCCTTTTCATACTCGAATTTCAAAAGCAGTCCATGTAGGTATGGTCAAAAACAGAGACCAAGTCGTCAAAAACTTTCCAAAACCCAACCTTTCAATCTTTTTTTTTTTTGATCCACCAGGTACAATAATTCTTTCTATAAATTCTACATACATTCGCTTCGAGCTCATTTGAAAAACGAGGAAACTTTTCCAATAAACACCGATGGGCCTATATGTTACCGCGAGTAAACGTAATTCAAGACATTACAGAAAAGTAACGCATTCGTTCCTGAGCTAACTCGCCGAATCTGTACCCACTTTTCTGCACTACACTCGAACATAAATATGCATAATCTATGGAAATCATAACAACTACGATTTGCAGCCGGCATGGCAAGACTTTTCCCATACATACTCGTATTCACACCCTATCAGTATCCGTCTGCGAAACTAAACAGTAAACACCCTCTCAAGCAGGAAGAAAAACTTTCATCAAGCTTTAGTTTTCACGCCGAAGAAATAAACTCATAGAGAACTGGCATTAGAGCAAGAGAAAATCCTCGACATAATTACGTATAACTCGTGGTTAATTAACTGCGAAATGAAAATTATACTACTATATATGATGTTGAATTGTTGATACACCTCTTCAATTCTACATAGATAGTGTATTGTTTTCGTATAACTATCGATCATTTCTTTCGCTCTTATTTTTTATTTTTAGTTCCTATACACCCGCAGCCCACTAAACCCATCACTTTGAACTACCCTTTTCCATTTTTTACTGTTTTTCTATAGAGATATAAATACCTATAAAGTAAATTTAATACTCACAAATTTTATAAGCGAAGTTCAAAATAATCTCCACATACCTGAAACAAGAAAAAACAGGATTAATTAATTTTAAAAAGTAACACTAGGTAAAGAAATGAAATACATATTTGGAAAATTATTGATCACATTGACAAATTCTAAAATAAACAAAAAAAAAATCGTTTAAAAAATCTCCAATTTTTTTGACAATTTTTGACGACCAAAAAAATCATTAGAAATTCTAACACTTTTAATAGGACTCTTTGTTTGCCATCAAGTTGTCAAAGCCCTTGATTAAAAAAGGAGAACTTTTCGGTAATCTTCTCTAACTACCATTTTAAAAGTTTTGGTAAGGAATTGTTAAAACACTTTTGTCAAAATTGTAGGATTTTTCTAACGATTATTTAATTTTATTTTAATTTTTTTGAGAAAGGCAAGTTTAAAAAAATTCTGCATTTCTGACTAGGTAAAGTTTTTATAACAAAAAAATGGATCTACCCATCCGTAAAAAATTCAAAATATTTACCAAAAAAAAATTATTTAAAAAAAATACATTTTTTACTGAACAAGATTTTTGGCATTTTTTGAGGTCAGGAAAAATGTATCGAAAAATGCTGCACTTTTAGCCAAGGTTCATAACAACTTCTAATGATTTAAAAAAAAATACAAAAATTCTAAAATACGAGCAGTCGAGCACCTTATAAAATTGTTTAAAAATTCTAAATTTTTTTATTTGGTTTTTGACAAAATTTGGTGATGAAAAAGTGTACCAAAAAAAAAATCTGCGAGTAAAATATGTACCTAATAAAATATTTTTATAAAAATTCTGTAGAAGTTATCACTCTCATATACAAATAGAAGAATTTTTAAAATTTAATATTAATTGAAGTTTTTTGATAATGTGTACCTACTAAATAGATAACTACTCCAATCTAAACCTGTATACTTTTTAATATCCGTATAGCTTTTGATTGCCATGTCTTGAAATGCTGATCATTTCGGAATGCCTTGAAGTATTTCGACCATTATAAATTCTGTTTAGAGATAAATCATAAATTATCTTTTAATGTGGTCTCAGTTTGGACGATGAAGTTTTGTACTTAGCATACTACACGTAGCGAAGTAAGAGTTTTTAACTTTTAGGGAAGTGAAAATTTTTTAGTTTTGACAAAATATTTTATAATATACTTCATCGCATATAAGTAGATATACCTTGCGCATTGGTTTACCTATTCAGATTCCAATTTATTGATAATTTTAAAATGATTTGATTCCTTCCAAAAACTGCGATATTTTTTATCATTTTAAGCACATGTATGTCCATTGACTTAGGTGAGTAAATCTAGTACATATATATTATCCATCTCAGAATCATTCATTATTAGAATCTGTATGCAGGCCTGACAGAGAATGGGATAGGTGGGTTCATTTGACTCTAACCCCGCTTTCCTGAAGGGATCCGAACACCCAAAACGTGTTGATTAAAAATCAAAAAATATTAGGGATTCATTTTCTTTGAGACAACTTGAACATGATGACCTTTTTATTGTTGGGGGAGGGACGAGAAATATTTTCTGATGTATCTAATAAATTGTTTTAAATTCAATATAGGCACAAATGCGCAAGGTGCCGAGAAAGACATCAATTGGTATAAAGAAAGACTCACGGTGTTAGAAGAAAGAAACGCCGAGCTAGAAGAAAGAAACGCCGAGCTAGAAGAGCTCATTTATCGTAAGTAGAAAATTTTAAATTCTCGAATTTTATATTTTATTTTTTATGATTTTTCTTTTAATAAGTATTGAAAATTTTAAATAAAATGAAATGCCTAGATATTCGATTTGCTGACAATTTCCAAAGCATCAATCATGAAATAATTCATCAAATAGAACTTCCAGTTTAGAAATTGTTTTAATTCTACCTGATATTTTTTCAAAAAATTCTTTGTTCTTTGTTTCAGCGTACATTAAAAATACAAGACCGCACATTCGAAGAGAGTTCAGAAAAGAAATGGAAAACATGAACAATCCGACAAGTATGTCCACTTAATTAAGCATTACTGTATTTCATTTATAACTCCATCTAACGTTTCTCATGGATTTTTTCAGATTTTTGAAAATCCCCCCGAATGTGCCTGTTCTGTATTCTGTCCCTATCGTATCTTTCACCACAACATCAACGTCCGGATGCAAGCCAAAGTTTGAACATCCAGGGATACCAGTGAATTGTTACCGTCAGTACGAAAATAAAACTAAACAAAATATCTATGTTATAGAGTACCTACGTATACTGTACCAGTAATCCGTCCTACATCACGAGGTTTGAAGACTTTCTCGTTCTAAACCTCGAGTTTAAGACCTACAGTGATCCAAAATTGAGAATATGGGAGGATTCGAGAAGGCAAATCAGGACAAAAATCCCACACGAAAACGGCACATTTGGGGATGATTACCGTTTGAATCAATTTGAAGTCATGAGGTTAACAGGCCTCATTTATAACCAAAGCATTAGACATGGAAAATTATACAAACAATTGAAAGTGTATTTTACCAGACACCAACCTCAGCAACTTGAATTCTTCTATGATGTGCATAGAAAAAGAAAAGCAAAAGAAACTCGAACGTCACTTCATTGGTTGTAATTTAGAAACATTAAGAATACTATCTAATTTAAAAAATTATACCTAAAGTAAAATTAATTATAATTACACTACTGTAGCTTATATGTTGTGGTGAAAGATACGATAGGGACAGAATACAGAACAGGCACATTCGGGGGGATTTTCAAAAATCTGAAAAAATCCATGAGAAACGTTAGATGGAGCTATAAATGAAATACAGTAATGCTTAATTAAGTGGACATACTTGTCGGATTGTTCATGTTTTCCATTTCTTTTCTGAACTCTCTTCGAATGTGCGGTCTTGTATTTTTAATGTACGCTGAAACAAAGAACAAAGAATTATTTGAAAAAATATCAGGTAGAATTAAAACAATTTCTAAACTGGAAGTTTCTATTTGATGAATTATTTCATAATTGATTAATTTCTAAATAGTAGAAACTCGAAAGTTGAACATGTTTAAACCTACACCTACTCAGTCAAATACTGAATCATTAACTCCAATTTCAAAGTAAAATTTATACAAATTTCCAAAATTTTCAAAGTAAGGTCATGCATGAAAGCTGAACTTTCCTATGTCCTGAAAATTTACCCCCAAGAATACATTCAGCTTTTGGAATATGACTAGAAAATCTAAAGTTGAACAATTTGAACATGTATACTGTATAGATCTATACCTATCCAGTCGAATATAAAAATCATAAGCAATTATTCCAAAGTAAAATTTCAATAAATTTTTAAAATAAAGTGCTAATTGAAAGTTCAACTTTCGTATGGATTGAAAATTTACTGGGAAAAATGCATTCACCTTTTGGAATAAGAGTAGAAACTCGACAGTTGAACATGTTTATACCTACACCTATTCAGTCAAATACAGAATCATAAACTCCAATTTCAAAGTAAAATTTTTATAAATTTCCAAAATTTTCAAAGTAAGGTCATGCATGAAAGTTGAACTTTCCTATAACCTGAAAATTTACCCCTAAGAATACATACAGCTCTTGGAATATGAGTAGGAAATCGAAAGTTGAGCAAGTTTACACCTAAACCTATTCACGTATTCAGTCATATATAGAGGGAATAAACTTCCATTCCCACGAGAAATTTCTATAAATTTCAGAAATTTTCAAAGTGAGGTCATGCATGAAAGTTGCACTTTGGTATGTCCCAAAAAATTTCCCAGAAGAATATATTCAACTTTTGGAATATGAGTAGGAAATCGAAAGTTGAGCAAGTTTAGACCTATACCCATGCAGTTAAATTATTATACCTATAGAATCATAAACTTCATTTTCAAAGCAAAATTTTTATAAATTTCAAAAGTTTTCATAGTAAGGTGTTACGTGAAAGTTCAACTTTCGTATGGCCTGAAAATTTATCTGGATGAATACATCCAGCTTTTGGAATATGAGTAGGTGTGCAAGTCTAAACACTCACTACTGTCGATTTCCTACTGAATGTATTCATTCGGGTAAATTTTCAGGCTATAGCAAAGTCAAACTTTCATTTAGGACCTTATTTTGAAAAATTTTGAAATTCATTGAAATTTCATTTTGGAATTGAAGTTTATGATTCTTGGAGTGTGCAATAACTAATTTTTGAAAGTTCGGGAGGGTTATTTTCCATTATACCAAAACACAAACCTCGACACGTAAAAAAAATTTCACCAAGAGCAGAAATTGGACTTTATCCGCACCAGCTTGACAGAAAAAATTGAAAAAAAAATCACTTTTGCTTTTGGTCTTGGGAGGTATTTTTCAAGTTGGAAAAAAAGTAGTATCTGGAAATGAATTTTTCAACAGGGGGCATAATCCAAAACAGGGAATGAAAATTTTTTGAATATTTTCTGTTTATTGCCTTACAATTGCTGCCAAACTTATGTCGTATGTGAAAAGATTTGCACTTTTCTGATTATTCCTCTTGATATCTAACTTGACCTTGAGATGTCAATTCCAAAAGCAACTTTTGTCAAATGGAAAAACCCATACGACATCCTCTGCACTTTTATCTCCATTTTGTCATAGTATGAAAATTTTTTCTCCCCAGCTTTTGGGATTATTGAAAAATGGGAACAAAAAAGCAGTTTCGGGGCAATTTTTTTTTCACTTTGTGCATCTGAAAAAAATTGGGGGAGGGAATTTGCAAAAATTTTTCAAGTGATAAAATTTCATCTCAACTACTCATCACTTTGGTCCTAAATTTCAGTTCCATTCTACAAATTCTGCTTTGGAAATCCAAAAAGTCGTTTTAAAGAAATCTTCGAATTCCAAAAGGGGCGTTGACCCCAGCTCAATTTTTTTTTTCAAAATCGACATCTAATTTTTTAACTCAACTCCTCTTATGAAAATTTTTGAAATTCAATCCGTCAGTTTTTCCCAGGCGTTAAAGGGTTAAAAAATTCTGCATTTTCAAAAAAAAAAAAAAATTACATAAAAAAAATATTCAAAAAATTCTCAATTCTTCACATCTGATGACAAATAACGCTATAAAATTTCAAAATTATACTTATTTCGCCTACTACGTTGATTTTGAAGACGCTTCATTGCACAGAATTCTCGTAAAATCATCGATGGTGAGATTTCCACAAATTTTCTTTTTGTTCGGAATTTGAATGACCAGAAAAATTACACAAAACCTCTCGAGAAACCCATAAGACATACACGTTTATCTTATCCTTCACTGTAAGAACTTTTCTGGTTCAATGAGCGTTCTTTGTTGAGATAGAAAAAATAAAGGAACGATACTTTAACAACCACTTAAAATTTCATTCGCGTCGGGTGCAAATACCAGGACCTTTTTTAAAACCCAATTTACACGCGAGCTAATAATTTATAGAGGGCTCGTTACAAAATCATCAACTGTACGATTAATGCGCCAAGAGTGTCCGGTATCGATGCGGATATTCAAATTCGCATACCAATAAACGTATTAAATTTCCATCAACGTTATTGAGGGCAAATTACTACACACTCGTACAACAAACATATTCACCACTAACCACTCAATGATAAACAATTTCATCATGCTACGATTAAATCCCCTCACACACAAACACACTAACTAAACCGAGGAAAAATACACCTTTTCGTAGAGTTCTTAATAAATCCAACCAAGTAAGTATTATCGAAGCCTCCAAGAGAGCTTTCACTTTCCGCATACATTAAAAAAAAAGAAAAAGTGGCAAACTTATCCGCACTTCACTCTCGAATTTTTTCTTCGAGCATAAAAAATACGCGGCTAAGAAGATTATAGAATAAAAAAAAATGGATAAACCGAGTGAAAAAAGAATCTCCGCTCAGGCTGAATGTCAAAAATGTATCTCCAGAGTTAGCTGGATTCTAGCACAAAAATATGTGGATTTTTTTCAAACCGTCGGCGCGGAAAAAAGATCGGCAGGGAAATATAACGCTCGGAAAAACAAGTAAAATTACTTCGAGTAAAGTAAGATTGACTATAGATGATAAGTCTCAATTCGTATTCCGAATGCATGCTTCAATAAGCAGTCAGCATTCCACAACTTTTTTTCTCCTTCCTCTGCTATTTTTTCTACTTTTTCCTTTTCTAATTTCTACGGCGCTAATGTTTTCATTCATAAGAAAATTTGCAACACCAACGTGTATAATATTCGATTCACTCGTCGCCGTATTCTTTTAATACCCCTTTCATCGATATCGATATTCGATCATGATGACTCAGAGGGGAGCAATTGCTCCAAAATTAGATCCCCGCGCCACCCTGCCCCATCTCTGTATCCGATAATCGTACAATACGTATACGAAAAAAAAAAAAACTTTTTTCGAGTATTGTTTTTTTTCTAAAATCTTCACTACGTTGCTGTTTTCATTTTTCTCTTCTTTTTCTACAAGTAGGTAGTTGTAAAAAATAAACGTAAAGTCTAAATAAAAAAAAAAGGTAGAAAATTCGTAAAAAATTTTCAATCTACGATTCGTTGTTTTCTATCGAAGCAAAAAAAAAAAAGAACAGTTGCTCAGACTTTCAACATTTTCTATGAAATCTTTGAAATTACTTGACGTAGTATTTCCTTCACATCGTGTCGCATTTACGTGACTGCCTTAAGGTTTGATCTCAGGCAAAACACTTCTATTTCAAAGAGGGTTTTATAGAATGAAAATGTGTGTAGTTAGTTCTGTACCAACCTATTTTGAAAAAGAGTCAAAGCAGGGTTCATTCGGTAGTAACTATTTAAAAGAAAACGCATTTTAGCCACGAGAAGTCGAGAAAAACGTTCCTAATTTTAAAAAGTTATCTAATAATCCTTTCCCTTTTTGCACTGTTTTTCTGAAAAATTAGGGGAAAAATTCTAAAAACGTCGAATCTTCTTCTGGAATTTTTTTCTAGATAATTTTCAATTGCAGGATATTTTCAAAGTAATTTTTTTTTCAAACATTTCTGAGAAAATTTTTCACCAAAGAATTTTTTGAGAGAATTAATATTCTCAAAAAAAATAAAAAAAAAAACTGGTGAGACTTGGGTATTTTGATTTTTTTTCAATTCGAGGTTTTTTCCCTCATTCAAGTAAACCAGAAAAAAATTTCCCGGGATAATTTTCGAGTTGAAGCTGCACAAAATGAATCGTTGTTCTATAATTTACTCGTATTTATTTTTTTGGATTGGAGAGAAGATGCAGCTCAAGATTTTTTTGTTCAATTATCTCCTTCTTCTTCAATTTGCAGTTCTCCTTCATTTATGAACAGAAAAAAAAAATTGAGAAAAATTATAATTTTTTGAAGCTCTAAAATTTTTCTTTTTATTATTTTTTGGGGGCGGGAGGGGGTAAATTTTACTTTATGAGGCATATTCATGGAATGATTTGAAGAATCACTGCAAAAATTTAATTTTACACTCCATCTTTCTCAAACTCTATTCGTAACTACGGAGAACTTTCATTAGGAAACCATTACTTGGAATTTTTATGGGATCCTCCTTCGCTTCCCTTGTTCCAGCTATAATGGAATTTGTCAACGTTTTTGAATACGTCTCTCGTACTCGAGCAAGTAGTACAAGCACTCGCGTTTTTCAACTTTAAAAACCATAAAATTACTTACAAATGTAAGTTCTTTCTAAGAGTAAAATACAAGCCAAAGAAGTGCAAAAAAATAGTAAAAAAACGAAGTAGGAAAAAAAATAGGCAAAATATCCTTCAACACGTGTCCCTTTCATTTGACTCGGTTCGTAAGTTAAAAGCTCCCGAGACACGTAACGCGTCAGAATTAAAACACAACGCACGCATTAGAAAGCGAACAACAAAAGCCGTGAAGAGGGCTCGAGAAAAACACTTTAAAACTCGAAAAGGTACACCGCACCGTAGTATACCGACGATACGTACCAGCCAACAGTGCGTGTACTGTACACAACAGTCTTGTGTAGACTTACATACCATGTATAAGCTTTTCCCAAATGTGTACATACTACATACGTATAAAAAAGGATGGAATTCACCCAGAAAATCATATTTTTTGTAGTACCCTTTCTCAACAATGGTGCTCCTGTCCCCATTCTAGACGTGAAAGATACCTATGTATGTATAAGATAATCGACATACTTTAGATGAAAATTAGTCGATAGTGAACATGTGACGTACATACTACACACGTACTACGTCAAGTTTTTGAAGAAAAAAAAAACGAAGAAAAAAATTCATTCATTTTTTGCGTAGCAATTAGAGTTATCAATAATTAAAGATTAGAACTTCAATTTTTGACATTTAATGACTTGTTTAAAGTGTAGCACGCGACCGATGTAATATTCAGGTGAGTGAATGATTTAGATATGGCAGCCTAAAGTTAATATACGCAGGTTAGGGAGGTTTCCAAAACCTACACTAATAAGTTTTTAAACATTTTTTTCAAACGTCAGCGAGGGCTCCTTCTTATGAAATATTAATTTTCAGAGGTAGGTAAGGTACATATAGTCTTTATTTTTGTTGTTTATCTAATTTTAAAATGGAAAACTTATATTTTTGAAGATAAGATGGTTCAAAAAATATTGTTGTAATTTCAGAATAGAAGAATCGTAAATGAACTTGTTTTAAATTATCGTTCTAACGAGTATAAAATTATCGTTTTGAACTGTTTTCAAACAAATTTTTCGTTTTTTCCACCAAAAGAGGCGTTTTCAAATGTTTCGTTTTCGAATAATTTTAAACCAATGCACTCCACTCGTGAAAGTATTTAGGTTAGGAAAATAACCATAGAATGAAATCAAAAAAAAAAAAAAAGGTACATAATTATGAAAAAAAAAAATTGAAATAAATTCAAAAAAATGAAATATTTAGGTATAGTATAATTCTCTTCAAAGCTAAAAAAAAAAAAAATCCCTTCAAAAAGAAATTTTCAAAAAAAAATTATAATTTTTTCTAAAACTAGTTCAAAAATTC
>FIZV01067008.1:0-12172 GCA_900050545.1 Trionymus perrisii | reverse complement strand
TTCAAAAATCAAAACTTCAAATTTTTTGCAAAAAAAATTAAAATGAATCTAGTTTCCCAATTTTTTGAAAAACTTTACATATAAAAAAAAAAAATGCGTAATATAAAAAAGTCTTAAAAATGTCCGCCTGTGTACTGTATGTATTCAACAAAAAAAATTTCCAAACGACCCCCCCCCCCCCCCTTAAACTGGCAAAAAAGTTATTGAAAATTTTATTTAAAAATTGAGAAAAAAATATCGATTTTTTTTTTGTTTTTTGAAAGTCTACTTGGAAACACTCTAAATTAACTCGTGGGTTCCATTGGTTCTTTGAATCATAAAAAATAAACTTAATTTCATTATTACAACAGCATGAAGAGAATTTGTCTAAATTTAATAGCGACACCCCCGACTGAGACTTTCACTTCTTTACGAATATTTCAGTACCTAATCGAAATTTTCGCTCTACGAGTAGAACATTTCTTTTTAATTGAACGAGATTATCCTTCGGGGTATTATTATTGTAAATGAGTTAATTTATCGATAAGTCTACCATCGCCTTTATGTAGTACGCACCTAATTAAGCTAGAATATCTCCTGAAGCCAGGTGAAAATCCAAAAAGACGAAAGATCAAGGAGACCCCCCCCCCCAAAAAAAAAACTAAACAAAGAATCATCGTGTGTGTTTCATTTTAGAAAATTCGCCCTCCAGTTGAATTTTATTTTATTTTTGAATCGATGAAAAGATAAAAGAAACTTTACTGAGTCACTCATCGTATCACAGATGATACAAAAACAATTCGATATTTACACACGAATCATAACTATTTAATTTGCATTCGAACGGTAAATTACGAATACAATAGAATTTGTAATCAAATTACTATACGCAGTTGAATTGTAATTCATAAACGGAAACTGGCGAGTTGGGTTGAATCGTTACACTTATAAGTACAAATACATATCTCCCTCGACGTAAAAATACTGCGATTGCAATTCCGGCGTCTTTTACGACTCCCAAAGGAGTGGGAAGGAGGGACCGGCGGAGAAACTCATCGACATCGATGTGTACGAGGCTTGGCGATATATAGCAATTCAAAAAAACAGTTTTAACCAATTCTATAATCGTATACTGGTCGTTCACCCTTCCACAAAGCTTTACAGCGTCTTAAAAATGAACATGAAGAGCTATTCAGAGACAACCACCTATTAATCTTTGTTGGCATTTAGTGCCCGTTCTTGAAACGTTTAAGTATAGGTAGCAAAGGATTTGGAAAATAGTTTAATGAATGGACAGCTAAAGACCCTGTGTACGCTGTACAGGGTGGCATGGCATGGTCCATAATATCGTGTGAATATCGTATCGTGACAAATCGTAGATTTTTAGTACGAACCGTGAATTGTGAAACTTTACATATCAAGTTGGCTATTGCGGCAGAGGCGGTCGTCGCATTCATAGCCATATTTGGAAAATTATACCCAAAGGCTATACAAACTTTCATGTTTGATCCCATGACACACGACCACGTATCGAGATAGAAGGATAAAAAATCGACTATTCTTATTAACCTGTTCGATAATACTACTTAGCGACCGCTTTTCAGCGTTTCCAACTCTATATCGAACACTTTTAAACGCGTGTTTCTTATCCCCTCGCTCACTTCATCTCCTGTGTTTTTTTTGGAAACGTTCCGAATACATTTGCATGACGATTACGGAAGTTAAGGACGCCACGACGCGAAAAAATTCTCGAATAGGAGAAAAGAACGCACGTGGAAATAGTATGCTTGTATGTTCTGGCGCAGTCCCTTTTTTCTTACATTTTCAAATAATCTGCAGAATAAATACAAAAGATATATTCCCTTTCCATCTTTTTAAGTGTTTTTAGTAGAAAAGTTATGAAATTCTCTCCATTCCTCTTCCTGATATTAATGAAAAGATCACAGAAAATTATATCCATTTTTTTTTAAATTTCATTTATTTTGCCTCATTTTTATGCTTTTAAAATATTAAGAGATATTTGTGAAGAAAAATGATATATTTGAAAAATTATTTAAACCATCTCATCATAATTCAGAGCAGTTCTATGAAAGAAATTCTCAAACTTTTCCTTCATTTTTTATTATTTTTTATTAATCCTAAAAAGATTCACTTTTCCGTAGTGAATATTTTTTACACATTTTCAAAATAAAAACAGACCATTTTGTTTCAACTTTTAATGTACGTCTTATCCCTTTTGTAAAATTCCCAAAATTCGTAAAGTTTTCACTATCCAAAAATCTGGAAAAATGTGTACAAAATTTTTAAAAATAGATACAAAAGTTAGAAATTTTTCAAACCTGAACAGATGAAAAATTGAGAGAAAATGGTCTGTTTTTATTTCGAAGGTGAGTAAAAAATATTCAGTTTGCAAATTTGTTGAATTTTTTTAGGATTTCAAAAATTTATGAAAAATTAAGGAAAAGTTGAGAACTCCTTTCTAATACTACTCAGAATTTCGTATGATGAGATGGTTTGAATAATTTTTCAAATAATATAACATTCTTCTCCGCAAATATGTCCTAATAGGGTTTCTTCTTTTAAAAGTACGAGTAAGTATAAATATATGAAATTAAAGGAAAACGGATACAATTTTCTGTGACTTTTTTTCATTAATTTTAGGGGAAGGAATGAAGAAAATTTAATAACTTTTCTGAAAACACTTAAAAAGGATAGAAAAAAATATACCTTTTTAATTACTTTCTATAGTAGATTACTTAAAAATGTAAGAAAAGAGGGGGTAAATGAGGACTGTGCTTGACTGCCCCAGAACATAGGTACATAAGCATGCTACTCGTGAAATTTGGTTATTTTGTGGCAATAAATCTTTCGTATTCGAATCGTACTGTACCTACGTAATACTAGAGCCGGACTTGAGTCCTATTATTACCATCATTATAGCCATACTTTGGGCCAGAAGTGCACGCTAGTGTGATTAAACGCGTCCTTTTAATTTTATAAATATCTTAACCTTATGTGTAGGTACCATACCTTCGATATCGTCAGCCAAAATCAATGCAAGGAGTTATTCAGTGGGCATCAAAAATCAATCTGGTTGTTGTAAACAATCAAACACGTGCGACTGCCGTACCATGCTTTTCTATGGCTCGTTACGAGCATCATTTTATGGTTATTTATTAGTTTGGAATATTTATTTGTTTACGAGTTCGTTGCTATCGGTTTGGCATTTTTTTCAATCTAGTCGTAATAAGCTATTTCGGTTGAATGTGCCGAAAATTGAAAATTCAATTTCAAAAAGAAAAAAAAGGAGGGCATAGAGTAGATTTGGATTCCATATTAAATTCATAAAAAAAACAAGCCACAATTTTTTGAAACACTAAACATGTTTTTTTTAAAATCAGAAAATCATTTTTAAAAATTAAGCCTTTTATCCAGAAAATATTCTTTAAATTCTGTTATAAATAATTATCTTCTTAAGATTCATTCTTGATGAATTTGAAAATAGTCATTTTTTTCACGGTCTTAGTCATTGTATTCAAATTTTTCATTTCAATAAAAATTGAAGGGAGAAGAAATTCCTCAATTTTTTGGGCCACCCTATGAAAATTTTTTAAAATAATGGTCATTAAAATTCTAAAAATTATTTGAAAGGAACTGGTTTAAAAAATTGTCAGTTCATGGAGGTGGGGGGGGGGTCAAACGAAATTTTTTGCGGTTTTCTGAATTTAAAAAAAATCTAGAAAATTATTTGGAAAGTCACATAATTTTCAAAGAATTTCCTATAAAATAATTTTTTTTAACCCAGAAAACCTTAAATTTTCATAAAATTTCCAGATAAATTTTTACCAAGCCTCAAAAAATTTAATCATTTGAAATATCCAAGTACTTATATATTTGTGAGTCTTTTTTGTAGAAAAATTATTTCAGAAAGTTTTGAAAAATTTTAGCAAATTTTAGAGAAAAAAAAATGTGTAAAAAATATTTTCCAATTTTGCGAAACCTCGTGTTGATTCTCCTAATTGCACCAACAATGAGAATCGCTTTCGCCGCATAATTTGTTCGAGTTATCATCGACTATGATTAGGTAGTACACTTGTGAATCTGAATTCACGAAATTTTCAATTGTTCCAATCACGACTTCGATCTAATCTAAACAAGGAAACTTTCCTACGAGATTCTTTCTAACAAAAAAATAAATTACTCGTTCATTTAACGGTACCGACAATCTAATCGTCGGATAAATTCCAAAAAAAGGCACCAATCTAGGTCGCTCTGATTAAGATTTGGATTAAGTGTATCGGTATCTCGAACCTATGGTCTTGAAATTTCAAAGACAACATTTTTAAACGGCGGTCGTCGCGTCGTAAAAAAAAGAACAAAATGCAACGACATGCACGATTCAGGAAAACACACTCACAAATAAGAGAGATTCCTTAACTCGAAGTAACATCTCCTTGGTACGATTAGCATTAGGTAGTGTAGTTTTTATTAGGGAAACTGGATTCCATTGGTTCAAACGACCACAGCAGCAATGCCCCAATGTGTCCTGTACGCGAAACATTTTTCGACTAGTTTTTTTCTTATTCTTTTTGTCTCTCGCGCCTGCATTGCAACCGGTTCAAACCAGTAGTAAAAAAAATGAAGATTTAAATCTACAGTTTATATAGCCCTTATTACCCGTGATTTCCGATTGTTTTGTGGGCCTGCGATAAATGCGGCTACTTTAAGCCAAGTTGCATATGCAGGTTGGATATTAATTAGAACGTGATGGCGTTTTTAATTTGGCGATTGGCGAATTTTCCTTTCTTTATCGTAATGTTTGAATTATTTTTGAGAGCTCTTTAAAGACGGATTTGGAGATGAAAAGGACGTGTTTTTTTTTTTTTTTTACGAGATTGAAGATTTTTATGGTATCGAGAAAGAGGGCAATTTACGTTTTAGGACGTCGTTGAACTATGAGATATAAATCATCAGTCGTTGTGTTAGGCAGTATACTTTGGTTTCGATCGGTTGATGGAAAATAATGTCGAAGAAAAAGAGAAAAATAGATGAAGATTCAGCGTTGCGTAAAAAACCGATCGTAGCATAATATACATTAATATTGGAAAACATTAAAACGGCGATCTGGGCTATTTTGTATATTCGACTGTACAAAGACAAAGATGGGAAAATAAAGATTTATGAAATGGTGCTAAGATTGGGACAATGCAATGGATGAATGTAACGATAAACCGTCTCTAATGCATCTATTGAATATCTGCATTGTGTTATCTAATGCCCAGTGTACGCTGCAGGTAATTCGTGAAAAGAAAATAATATTCTGGCTTCGTCTTCGTCTCGCCTTCTGCCTTCTGCCTGCGTCTCCTTTCTGCGCCGCCAATGCTGCATGGTGTACTCGTTGCTGTTGTTTGGATGCGACGTCGGACGTGGTACAGCCTAATAGTAATGGTAATGGTAATGTTAGATACCAGCAGGTTTCTTATCATCGGCAATATTCCTGTATCGATTTCCTCTTCGTGGTACTTGCGGATGGCAGACGAAGACAGAGGCAAGATCAAGCTATAAACATCCAACTTCTCATCTTCGGTTCATTCCAATGAGCCAAGACGAAGATACGGCTTTTGTATTCGTCCTCTACTCGGACACACATTCAAAGTCGTCCATGCGTGATAGTCAGTTTAAATTCATTCATGCTTCGGGGGCCCTGGTCGCGTTTTCTAAGTGTTACTTATCTACGTACTACGTTATTTCTTCTGACGCGCATGTACACATTATATACCTTGTTCGCGCCCTTACCCCTGACCCTTCCATCACCTCGCCTTTTTCTCATTCAATAAAAATTTTCGTTGGTAGCTCGAGAGTTTGTGAAGTTTTTTTTTCACCAAGTTTTTTCAACGGTCGTCCGCATGTTCTGGATATTAAATCTATTAATGGGCCTCACACGTAACTATTGTCTTGATAATGGACACAGTACCGAGCATTCATCCGATGATCGTGCGAATGAAAGGCTCAACTTAGCCAAGTCTTGGTACACGATCGCGCCGATCAGATTCGTCGCTGTCATTGTTTGAAAAACTAACGGCGATGGCCGCAGCCGCACGCGGATGCAGGGCAAGATTCGTTGGTACCTGTAGATACACAAATGAGCAAGTTGGAACTAGTCAAGATGGAAGGTCGGCGCAGCCTATAACGAGCATTTGCTGCACGGTAATGCTGACCCAAGTTTCAAGTACCCAGAAGGGACGTAGACGAATGACGTATTGCTGGTAATTTGTTGGTATTATCGTGACGTTTATACGATGACTTTGGACATGGCTATGTTGTGTGAGGTGTGTGGTATATGGTAGAAGAGATTCCCATGCAAACGTGCTTCGAACCAGAGTGGAAAAAAGGTACGATGAAGACCACCTGAAAGCGATCTTAATTTTCTCTAACCAATTAAACGTCGTCGTCGTCGTGCATGGTCCAACGTTGATAAAATGAATTGCTTATCGACGCAGGGGCAAACTGATCGTCGGTACATTCATTGAAAATGAAAACCAATTCTCGTTCCATCAACCGGTTCCCAAATAGCTGCGATAATTTCTGATGTTTATGATTATTCGAATACGGTGGCCATTTTTTCGATGACAGTTTACCCATACAAAATGTATACATGGTGTCCCAGCATCAGGAGTGACTGATACTTTTTGAGGTTTAGTAGAAGGGAAGGGGGTGCTGAATTGAAATTGTATCATTTTACTGACAATTTTACATAACCATTTTTCAATAAAAATTCTGCCTTCTGCCTATTGAGTTAGGCCCTGGTATCTACATTTATGCATGGGTCTTCACTGCCTTCAGTGCCGGATTCTATGGATCTAATGAGGTTGATATTGCTATGTGGAGTCCTCCTGAAAGATGAAATGTACCCTATAAATTTTGAGATCCCAATTCGAAATTAGGGACAAGGCTCTTTCTTTAAGGACCTCTGAGGAAGCCCAGAGTGACTAAATCTTTTTGAAATTTGTTTCACCAATGTGAACCCTTATTACTCCAACATGCCAAAATTTCATCTTCCTAGATCATCCCTACCCCTTTTTAGGCCCCAAAATCCACTTTTGAAGCAATTTTTCAAGTTGATCAGACCACAACCCTTCCAAATTGCGTAGGAGTTCCAAAATTTTCTTTTCTGATTTTTTGAAAATGAAGGCTCCAAAAATATTTCAAAATATGGTATTTCGGAAGTTTGAAGATCTGTAATGCTTTTATGTTCAACGATGAGTAAATCTTTCAAATAACTTGTAAAGGCGTGTTTGGAGGGTGAAGGGAGAAACCTACCTAATGAACTCAAATAGACGTCCACGAGTGCAGGATTGGAGACAGAACTAAAAACAACAAGCCTAAGGATACGTTTAGGGTATTTTATCAAGTCTATTTGTTGTGTATGGTTTGGTTGCTGTTGGGTTATTGTCTAATTATACAGTTTTAGGCTAGTCTTATTTATACCATTTCTCCGGACAGTTTATCTGCGAGAAGTCAAACCTACCGAAACTGGGTTGGTGCTGCATTTTGCAGTCGAGGCACTACAAACTTTTTACGGAAAATTTACTTACAGAATTGGTCATGAAGTTCTCTCTAGGGCGGTGATACTTAGGTCCCTCGACCGTGATTTTTTCGACTTTAAGGAAGTAATTCACTTGCAGTATTTAAAAAAATAAAATCTACATTTTAATTGGTTGAAGTTTTGTAACATGCATTCGAAGTGATTAAAATTTACTATGTATGTTTGTTTACTTTTGGTGAGAGACAGCGGGAACTTCATGGCCAATTCTGCAAGTTACTCCCATGTTTCCTCTGGATGGAGACGGGCATCTTGGGAACTAATTGTCTAGATGCCAGTTTCATACTGTGGCCACAAGTATTAACAATATAAGTCAAAACTCAGCTGGGCTCTTGGCACAGTGAAACACATTGCTCTAGTCTTGCCAATTTTTTCCATGCCTTCGATTTTTCGACTTATACTGTTAGGATTTTAATATTCACAACAGTGTAAGTCAAAAGATCGAAGGCAAGGAAAAAACTGACAAGGCTGAAGCAATGTGTTTCTGTGTGCCAAGAGCTCAGCTGAGTTTTGACTTATATTGTTAATACTTGTGACCACAGTTAATTGTCTTAATGGAATTTGTCGGTATGCATGTCTTCTTTGTGTCCCTTAATAAATTTAGGAAGGCAATAATTTTGGCAATAATTTCTTGTTGGTATAACTCCTTCAATTTCAAAGGTAGGCATTCCCATTTGATAAGGACTTCTTTTGTATTTTCAAAGTACCATCCACAGCCAATGTCAGAAAATGTTTTCGTTTTGAATGTAGTGTTGCCAATCGATTTCGCTTGGAAGGTGTCAATTTTCAAAGCTCTGTAGCGCCTTCATTTATGAAAATAGGCACCAAGTGTACATACAACTTTATGATAGTTGGATTCTGTCATATCTGCATCTCAAAAAGTGTTCACCACACGTGGGACACTCTGTGTAGAAAGTAGAAGAAAAAAAACGTCGCGATAATAGAAGTGGTAGCTACGATGGATGTTGGATGCAGCCTCCTGCTCGTCATGCATGTGCATGGTAAGACCACACGTCACGTTTTTGGACGACCACGACAACGGGCTCCGATATTAGGGTGGTACGTTATTTCGTTTTTATTATTGGTAAATTCGGCATAATCCTAGGTTATATCGGAGGGGTGGCGTTTTTATTTGGTATTGTATCGAGGAGGGTTGACAAAAATGCATTTATCTTGCGGCCTGTTCTTATTCTACTCGACGCGTTGTTAGAATTATAAACGGTTTGTCATTATATATAAAGTTTTATACTCGAATACCGGATCCACGCCGGTGTAGCACGGTGCTGCGATAATTTCCTCGATAGATTTATATACCATATTCGAGCACCTCGCTCCTTCCTTCGAGTATGTGTAGGTATAAGAAACGGGTGTTTTTTTTTGTATATATGCTTCGTATGTGTGGTTAGTACAAGAGCACGAAAGGGCTGCAGGATCAAGGCGAAAAAGTTTCTATACCTTGTGGAAATGAAGCTATTTTGTATTCGAGTCATGAATTAGGTGCGTTACTAGCGTTTCTTGGCTAATGTTTAGACAAAATAAGTTAAATCGTACCATTTTACGGTACGAGCACGTGCCATCTTTATCTGTTTCCTTTTACATGTAAATCCTAAACGCAGCGCCGCGAGTTCTGGGTAGGTATTCGAGTGTAAAAGCTACACTAGGGGGTTGTTGGCAGCCGAGCTCTCGGGCTCGTGTTGCGAATGAGATGGAGACGACTGCAAAAAAGAATATATTTGTTTCGTCGATGAGGCTAAATTAACTAAACAATATGCGTTCAAAGCCGGATGCGGATATAGTAAATTTCGCCAATGGTCGAAAATCTTTCACCAATATGTCGCCATGTTCTACACGGTTTAAATAATTACCACCGCACGTGTTCCGTCATTCGTTGTCTCATACACAGCTCCTGTCTACTCGGTATACTTCCGGGCAATTGCAGCTCAGCTTCGATGACATTAGGAAAAAAAAAAAAGAAATGCGTGGTATTGAATATCACTACGACGAAATCGCACTCCACTGCCAACAATTACCCAGGTATTCGTAGAGTTTATGCACGTCTTCGCGCGCATCGATATTGATTTATGAACCGAGTAACACGAGCATACGTAAGTTTATTTTTTTTATCGACTTCGATAAATTATACGACGAGAAGGCTTTGTTCGCAAATGTGACGTTTATAGTGATCCTAGCCGAGACAAAGTACCGTCACATAGGCAAACCCTGTTCGAGCCCGTGTCTATTTTATGTCAAATATACGTCTGGATCTGGACTGGACTGTAGACAGTGGTGAAATACAATCTCATTGTGTTTTGATGAAGGTACAATATTCCAGAGGATACTAAAAGTAGTTGGCACGAAAATTAGAAAGTAGTTATGACGTTTTGCGAACCTTCGTTAATTTATAACAAAAGATGCTGAAAACATGTTCGTCAAAACATCAAACTAAACATAATATTTACCGAACGGCCGCCGACCGCAGAACTGGTTCATATGTGTGAGCCGATATCAGCACAGAGGCTGTAATATTGGTCAGTGCGGTATTGCTCTTTGTATTAAGAGACTATTATGGTCTATGGTTTGTTTGTTTGAATCGAGCGTTGTTTGAAAGAGCAATTATTTTGAAACGAAGTGGACACATTATTATACCTATTAAGATATTCATTCATTAAAAAGTGAAATTTATTATTACATAAAGAATCTTTTTTTCCTTTCATAATACAAACTATTAATTTTCAACAAAAATAGGAATTATTAAATTAAAAAAATAATATTTTTCAAGATTTTCCAAAAAAAACAAACGATGGATTTTGGACTTTTTTCTGAACTCTAAAGACGAGATTTTTTGAATTTTTTCTAAAATATAAATTTTATTTATAGAAACAGTTTTCTAATTTTTTTTAAAACACATTTTAGCGAATATTTTTTTTTAATTTTCTAAAAATTGTTTTTCTTTTCATTTTTTTATAAACTGGTGAAAAAATAAATTTAAAAAAGTTTAACGTTCAGAATTTTTTCTAGAGTGAATTTTTGTAGATTTACCCATAAAAATACAATTTTTAAAAATTTTCTCCAAAATTGAGAGAACCATATTTTTAAAATGTTTTTCAAAAATCACCATTTTGTTTGGAAATAATTTTTTAGGAATTTTTTTCAAAGACAATTCAAATTTTATCATTTTTTTTTTAAATTTTCAAGATGCGATTTTTTCGTAAATTATGTATTAGGAAATTTTTTGAAAAATATTTTTTTTTAATTTTCTTTAAAAACAATTCTGTGAATTTTTTCCAAAGTAAAATTTTATAAATTGATCAGAATACAATTTTTTTTAAATTTCTAAATTAAGACATCTTTAAAGAAATAAAATCTCGAAGAATTTTCAAAAATTCGGGGGAAAATGTCTATGAAATGTCTGAATTTTTTTTGCAAAATTTTCAAAAAAAATTTCATAAAATCTTGGAAATTTTTTTTAAAATAGTAGAAAAACTTAAAGAAATAATTACCTAGTGAATTTTTTGTCATAACTGTAGAAAGTTTTTGAAAATTCGGAGTCTGGTGGGTCGATTAACTTGACTATTATAATTTTAATTTCTCAATTACGTTGGGTACTACTTTCTTGTGTAAATGGAAAATATTAATTTCATGTTTTTATTTCTGTTTTAGGTGAGTACGAAAATTTCAGTTGCTTATATGTCGAGTCTGTTTTCAAAAAATTTTGATTAGAAAATCCCAAAAATGTAAGTAATTGCTATGAATTACTATGAATGAAGTCTGTAAAAGGCATCGTCACAAGATATTGAAAAATTGAGGTCCAAAAATGTGACCAAAAGAAAGAGAAACTTTTGAAAATTTGAAATAGATCATCCACTCTTTCAGCGGACATATTGGTACCTGGTACCTGCATAGATATGTTTTGTTGTCAAAGTCAAGTTGGATAAATTTTTTGAAAATTGATGTAAGTTTTCAGAAGTCCAAAATTACAGCAATACGTAAACGTAACACAAAACGTAATGCATAAATTATCAGGATGACCACACCATAAGTTATCTCCATGTCAAACTTAATCAATTTCTTGGATGTTTCTAAATTTTAAAAAAAGTGGTCAAAAAGTTATTTTAAAAATAATTTCTAGGATTTTTTTAAAAATCAGATTGTTTGGAATTTTTGAAATTAGCTTTTTTTGGAAAATTTTCCAATAGGTAACTGCAGCCTTTTTTGAAAATAATTTTTTAGGATTTTTTTTTCTTGAAAAACAAAATAATTGCAATACATTTTTGATAAAAAGTTGATCCCTTGAAAATTTTTCAAAATGCAATTTTTCGGAATTTTTTTCAAAACCAATTTTCGATTTTTTCCTTTGTAATTTTTTTTTGGTTTCATCAAAATACAATTTAAAAAAATTCTGAAGTCAAGGTTCCTTTAATTTAATTTATTTTTTTTTTTTTAAATAAAAAAACCATAAGAATCTTTCTTAATTTATTTTAAACAATTTTTTGAATTTTTAAAAAAATCGAGTTCCATTTTTTAATATATTTTAATTTTTTCTCCCAAAAAACCTAGGCCTGTCATAAAAAAAGTTTTCAGAAATTTTTT